>OW026362.1:98820561-99078061 GCA_932273835.1 Sarcophaga variegata
TTAAAATCGTTGCCTTTAAAACGCCAACCAACACAACTTAAACAAATACAGCAACAACAACAACAACAACAGATAGCAACAGCATCCGTTGACGTTGCTTTTCCTAACGAAAACAATACTTCTTTAACACCAGTCAAGGCCAATATCTCAACAGTAAAAATAAATATGAAAACTAATTTACCACAACAACAACAACCCCAACAACAGCAACAACAACAAACTCTACCCAAGTCCACCACTCAATGGACTTTATTATGTAAAAATGCTTTGGCTCCAGCACAAACGGATATAAAGGCAACGCCATCTTTAAAAACAACAGCCAACACTTCATTAAGCAATGCGAACACCAACACCAACATCAATATCAACCCCAGCAATACCGTTGTCAATGTCAATACAGCTACAGCTATGGTAACAATAGCGCCTTCAACCAACGCTTCGGTGTTAATGACAACCAAATCAACGGAAACATCAACACAGACAAGCGACTCATCTGCCGTAACTACTACCAGCTGCTCGTCTGCATTAGTAACTTGCTTACAGCCACCTGCTCGTGTTATACCATTGGCAGCAACGTCTTTAGTGCTTTTGGGTGATTTTGAAATGCCCATCACCCGTGAACGTCAAGATAAAAACGATAGTCATACCAAGCCTTCAGAAGAAGAAAATAAACGCAAGAAATATGAAATCTACGAAAGGCAAATTCATGATAACCTCAAAAAGTGAGTATAAAAACGGAAAATTAAAATTTAAACAAAAATATTTAAAAAAAATTATATTTTTTTTTTTTGCTAATTTATCACAAAATCGTATTTAATTGATGTTGTAATTCAAATTTCGTGTGTGCTATTTTATGTGTGTCAAACAACTTTTCTGTTGCTTCACTTTGTGTCCCTTTGCCTTGGTAGTTTTTCGCCCAACAGTCACGTACTGGTCTTAAATCCAGGTTCTGAAACGCCCTCTTAGAAAATTACTTCATCAATAGGCCTGAAATATATGTCTTTTTAAACCCGCATTCCTTCGAAGCAATTGAATTAATGTTATCTGGTGGTCTTGGTTGAGACCATTGGGTCAGAAAACAGTTAACGACAGCCATATTTGATGTAATTTTACTATTAAACTCGATCAAAATATTTGTAATAAAGCTCACCTAGTACGTGTAGGGCATACATTAGTCTAATTTGAACTGCTTTCCCTCATTTTCTAATTACCAAATTCATTTCAAAAATAAATTAATATTAAAAAATATTTAATAGTAAGCCCTGCTTGTAACTAAGTGTTGTGAAATTTTTTTTTTTTGTGCTAAAAATAGTCCCAATTAGACAGTGATGGATGATGTAATACTTTTTCTTTTCTTTACTAAAAGCAGTTAAAATAAAATGAAATAATTGCGACATTTTTATTAAATTTTGTTCTTTGAAAGCAATATAATTACACTGTGCAACACACTTAGAGACGTTTTCGTATGAAAAAACAATTCTTTTCGTAATCCTACCCAACACTGACTTGTTTAACCCGATTTATTTTATATACAAACAATACCAAAAGCATCCTTTGATGAGGCAAAAGAGCTTAATCTCCAAGTGACATTTTCGGATAGCCAGATGACGATGAAAGCACTAAGCTCTCGCAAAATGATGGCGAAGACGGTTTTAGATAACTCAACAGATTTCTAAGCAATGCACAATTCGTATTATTTGGATACAGAATCACAATAATATTCTGGGAAACTACTGAACTTATCTAATGCTGCGTCATGTGGACAAAAATAATCCAAGCTGGATGGTGAACGTACAGAAAATTGCTCAAAAAAAGTACACTCAGTGGCGTTATTACAAGCATTATTAGACATTGTATGCCGGACAATAGGACCAGGCGTATGAGGTTTGATCACATAGTCCATTACTTCTGAGGGTTGAACAGAGTAAATGAAGATCTGAGAAATTAAACTCACATACAGTGCACGCGCGTTAATGTGAACACCGCATAATATGAACACCGCTTAATGTGAACAATATTTTTGCTTCAGTGACTACTCTAAAAGATGAAAAAATGTAAAACGCCTTATAATTTTAACAGAATTCTTTTTTTATTTGAAACGTTAAAATTCTATGTTTATTAGTTGCGGGAATCCCCGTTTTAGGTGTACATACATATATATGTATGTGTTAATACATCTGCTTGCATATTTATTCTTCAATTGCTATTTAGATACTGTGAACAAAGTTTGTGAAGATTAAATTATAAAATGTGTTCTAAAAAAATTCTAAATGAATAAAAAAAAATCATAAATAATGAATTTTGTTTAAAAGATGGTATAATTCTGTTTTAAAATTTTCGGTATTCGGAAATGTGAACAATTCGCAAAAGTGAACAACGCCAGTTTTAATTAGTTCACATTAGCGAGCGTGCACTGTATGTTATCGGAGACTGTCATTGTCAGCGTGTATTATCTTGAGCAGCGGTTTGTTATAGAATTAGAGGGAATGGCTAATTGTAGTACCACAACGAGTCATACTAGTTTCGGGGAGTATTTTTTTTTTAATGGTTACTTCTAACTGCCTATATACCTACTTAACACTCAGATAACTTCCACTCACGTAGTGCATAGTGTTCGCAGTGAAAAATATATTTTGGGAGGGCAAAAAGAGGAAGCTGTATTGATTGACGTTAGATTTACATCTGTTCACATCAAAGGTCAGCAATGAGTATTCAAAACGATGCGTAGATTCGAATCATACTTAGAATTTCTGATACTTTTACGCATTCATACTTACTTTAATGTCATACTCATACTACTCATATTCAAAGTTTGAAATACTCATGGTACACATACTTAACAATACGCATGATGTTGTTGATTTCGACTCTCCATGACTCACAAAATAAGTATAATTCGGGTACGAACACTACAATACTCACAAGAAGGTTGTGTGTTTGCTCTACTTGCTGTCTTTTTCTTTTTTGTTTATGTGTCTTTCTTCTTTCTTTGTAAATGCAACAACAACTAGCAACTGTAAATTTTGATGAATGATTCCAATCACTCGAATCATTTATAAGTATTTTTCTAAATTTATGAATCTGAATGAGTAGGTATATGAATCAAACATAGTTCGAATGCTATGAGTTTGATGTCAACGTTGTACTCATACTCATTGCAACTTGTACTTATAAATCAATGTTGTACTGAGTACGAATGAATCAGAGTAGTTGAATTTCAATACTGTTTACTCACTCATACTCAAAATTTTATGAGTATTTATGAGTAGCGAAAAAGCGATTCATTGCTGATCTCTGGTTCACATTGCAAGTGACAGAAACTCTTCAGAAGGAAGAAGAATTTGTGACGATACACTCTTCTTTTAATTATTGTACACTTGCACCATCACCTGTTATAGTCGACAATAGTAAAAATTGATTATACGACACCAAACAATATCTTAGAATTGCATTTATTTTATCAGATATACGTATGTGGTGCAAGTGATAAGGAGCTCGAAGGGTGTGATTTAAAAAATCAAAGCACTTGAATGATACTTTCGAGACTTGAAAAGTGTGTTAGAGACCATCCCTTTCCATCTCTACAACACCAAGAGCTTCTGGCTCAACAATATTTACCTCAACCATAGTTAAAGAGGCCATATTGTTAATGTATAGTGAGTAGTGTGGAGGTATAGAGAGCACTAAAATGCGCTCTGTTTGTACGAGCCCATTCGAGAATTGCATAGAGCTCAGAAATCCAATCCTTCTTTATTTCTCTTTTTTGGTCTATGGTCGAAGGATTTGTTTACATTTGCAAAGTAGTAGATATGATTGGAAAGTAAAGAAAAAATTTTGTTGAACAAAAACTGAATCCAAAGTATCTACACCACGTTTGTAGCAACCAGTTGAATGCGATCCCCGATAAATTACGATATAAATTGAGAAAGCTGTCCCCGAAAGCAATAAGTTTTGATGAAAGTAACCTTTCGCTTTTCAAATGCTTTCAAAATTGGTAGTTAATCGGACGTTCCATACCTCTGGTAAGTGCGCAAGGATCTTTTAATAGGTCTCCTGTTTGGCGACTGGCATAATATTAGCAAACTTTGCAGCGAGATAGAGAAACAATCGAAGAAAACTATTTCAGCCCCAGTGCTGGAATACCAAACTGATTGAGTTCGTAAGCAGTCTTTTAACTTCATGGTATCCAAAGACTGATTGTTCTGCGACAAGTTAAAATTATTTGCGAACTTTTCAGCTAAAGGTTTGCCTTTGTTAAACGGATTACTTAAGAAATTAGACGTAAAGCCAGGGTTCGAGACCCAGGCCAGACATCAAAACAAAATACAAAAAATATTTCTTCAGCGACTTCCTCTCAGCAGATTTCTGGCAAAAACTCTGCGAGCAAATAAAATTGTCATGAAAAAGTTTCTCAAAAATCTGTCGTTCGGAGTCGACTTTAAACTGTATGTCCCACCACTCATGTATAAAATTAACACACACAACATATGTAAGTGGTGTGAGAAACTAGGACGTTGTACAATGGCTCAATTCGACCTCCGGGTACTGTACTTGTCTTAATTGACAAGTACACGTCCTCTAACCTAACCTAACATAACCTAAGAAATTAATTTAGATTTGTAGAAAAAAAGGACACATAAAACAAATTGCTTTTAAGGGTTGGGCTATGCATTGCGTTTGGCGGCAATCAAGAGCAAGCTATTAAGGTTAAAAGGTCATTAAAAAGCCTATTTTCATTACAATTTTTAAATTATATCATCAACATTTATAAAGAGTTTATGAAAAAAGGAAAAGAAACAGAAAATATCTTTCCACAGTTACTATTCACATTCATTATCCCAGATACCAGTGAAAGTATGTAAAATCCCAAGTAATCATCGTTTGCCATTTAAAGTTTCCATCAATAAATTGCCTGCTGAACAATTTAATTTCTTCGAAGAGCATGCAGCAATCAATAGAAGAATAAAATGGAAAATTATATCGAAGCAAAAGTAAAACGATATCTCATTAATCATGATGGCAAAAGTCTATTCCTGCTGCTTCCTATGGGATAATGAGAAAAAAAGGAGAAAAAACTCCAACCAGGATGATGTCTTTGAATTACAATCAAATGAAGACGTGAAACTGATACACAAAGTCAGTCATGAGAAAAAAAATTTTAAGTAAAGAAACTGCCATCGAGGCAGGCAGGCAGAATATGGTAGGCAGTCTGACGAGTGGAATGAAAAAAATATATAAAAATAATTTAAATTAAAGGGAAATTATTTTTATTTTATTCCAGTTTTTTATTTAACCGGTAAGGTAAAGTTTTTCTCAAGAAATGCGCCGGGTAATCAAAAATAAATGTGAATTTTAAATTGGATCCCACCTTTTTCTTTCAAATGTTATTGCATTACTGGCTGACGGTGTTGGATATTAATGGAGAGCAATTCTAAATAAAATCATTTTCATGTTGTTTTCTTAAGAAATTTTTAGGCTTAATTGAACAGCAATTAATTGTTTTAATTTGAAAACCTTGCAAAAACAGTATGTTTTCTTACGTCTTAAAAGGCATTCCAAAAGAACATGGCAAAATAAAGGATATGCGAGGTATGTATGTTTGGAGGGCAAACGTATTGAAAATCATCTTTTCATCTCTATATTTTATGTTTTAATTTTTAGCAATTCTTAAAGGGAAGATCTCTTGATAGGGTGAGCCATTTAAAAGTTTAAATTTTAATTTTAATTTAAAATTTTAATTTTTAATTTTAAATTTTTAAAATAATTTTTTTTTTTATTTTTTAAAAATTAAAATTTTAAATTAAATTTAATTAATTTAATTAAATTTAATTAAATTAATTAAATTTAATTTAAAATTTTAAAATTAAACTGTTTAAATTGTTGTGAAGTACAATTGTACCGGTTCGAAATGGAATATTTTTTCATTACCTCATTCAATCGGACCAATTTTCACGCAATTTTTTGAGTTTATTGGGTCGTATCTCGGCAATGGCATCATGAATATTGGCCTTCAAATGCTCAATTATCACTGTTGCCTCACAGAAAACAGTCCAACAGTGCCAAATCGCAGCTTCTTGGCCGCCAATTCACATCACCAGTTCATCTAATTAAATGGCAATCAAACATTTGACGTAATAAATCGATTATGACATGAGATGTTGCACCTTCCTGTTGAAACTAAACATTTATCACAACAATACCCTGAAGAGCGGGTACAGAAAAATCGATCAACATGGTGCAATAGGTGTCCCCATTGACCGTAATGGTTGTACCGTCCTCATTTTCAAATAAATATGGACCATTGATGCCTCCGTTCCACAAGTCGCAACAAACAGTCACTCGTAATGAGTGCATTGGCTTCTGTAAGACCACGTGTAGGTTTTCTGAGCACCAAATACGGCAATTTTGCTTTTGGTGGATTACATCAAAAAGAAAATTAGGTTCATCCGAAAATATGTTTTTTTATTTTTTTTTTTTTTTGCAAAATCGACATTATCGTGCAGTTTCTCGTTGGTCCAATAAATCCCAATGTTGCTCAAACGTAAATCGATTCATTACTTTCAGTGGAGATAATATACTGAATTTTGTGACAGAACGGAATAAATGAAATTTAAACCGATAAATGGCCTACCTATCAATTTGCCAAATCAAAAATCTCTTTAATCAAATAATTTCATGAATTTGACTTTCACTTAATTGCCGCATAACTTGTAGTTATTGAACTTGTATCCCCCAGGCACCTAATCATAATTTCCTCGCACACACATTAAATTTAAATGTTTTTCTATTCCATTAAAAAACTACTCCTTCCACATCTTCTTGGAAAGAAAAACTTAACTGGGGTAAAGCAACAAATGTTGCCTTCGTTCAAAGGCCGCCACCTTTTTATCCCCATTTTTAATGCTCTAATTAGTAGTTGAGGAAAACTAAATAAAATTAATAATTATTGTATGCTTTTCTTCCTGTTTTTAGACTCTATACAAATACAACAACTGCTACAACAACAACAAAAACAACAGCTGCAACATCTGCTGCATCTGCAACTATTAATGAGAAACAAACAAGAAGAAAATTTGCCACAAACAAAAATAAAAACTTCAGAAAAACATCGAAGATGTTGACGATGAAACAAATTTTAGAAAACGATGACGGCGATAATAATGATGAAAATTGTGATGGCGACTCCAGTAGTAGTAGTAGCGGCAGTCATGAGAGTACTAGTCTCACCAGCAGCAGCTGTATTAGTGGCAACAATAGCCATAATGTTTGCAGCACAAGTTCAATGACCACCATCAGCTTTAATACAGTACAGCGGCATTCAAAGTATTCATCGAGCAGAGCTCAAAAGTACTGCAGGCATCCAAGATTATCCTTGCCAAATATTTGGTTAAATGCAGCAGCAGGAGTAGATGCCAACAGTCAGCAAAAGGATGATAAAATAACACAAGAACGGTAAGTTTTTTTTTAATTTTAATTTTATGATTATAATGCATATTTAGAATTTATGAATGTAAACATTGGAACTTTTGTTTTTAAAGCAACTTTATTTAACAAATTTTAAATGAATTTCAAATTAATATTTTAAATATCAAAATATCTAATAGAGCTGCAATAGCTCACTACAAATTAAACCAGTCGAATTAATTGAATGTGGTTGACCACAATCAAATAGTAGATACGCGGTTGTCCGTTAACCATCTAAACGATTAACTCGTTGTTTTCTCTTACAACACACAATACACTCACCTTTATTTATTCTTTCTGCCATAAATATTTTTTAACAATGCTTACTTACTTAATTGGCCATTAAAAACCTGATTAACGGATTTCGGCCTGCCGCAACACATCCTTCCAGGCGCCTCTGCTTCTTGCGCGCCTGCGCCACTTGCTCACACCAATCGATGACATGGCTTCTCCGATTTGGACCTTCCAACGCATACAAGGTCGTCCTCTTCGCCGAATTCCGCAGATTTCCGCATCAAATACCCGTCTCGCCGGAGCATCCTCCTTTATTCGAACGACATGGCCTAGCCAGCGCAGCCGCTGGATATTAATACGCTGCACAACGTCTATGTCATTGAGGAGCTCATACAACTCACTGTTGGATCGAATGCGGAAATCATCGCCAACACGCACTGGACCGAAGATCTTACGTAGGACTCTTCTCTCGAATACTCTCAAGGCTGCTGCATCAGTGCTTAATAGGGTCCAAGCCTCTGCGCCGTAAAGAAGCACGAGTAGTATGAGCGTCTTGTAGAGTATTAGTTTTGTCGTACGAGAGAGGTCTCTGCTACTCAATTGCCTATTGAGACCATAGTAGCACCTGTTGGCAAGAGTAATTTTGCGCTTGATCTCCAGACTGACATCATTTTTGGTTGTAATGGCGGAGCCAAGATAAATAAATACCTTGACTGTATCGAAAGTATAATTATAAGCCGTAATCTGAGAATCAATACGCCGCACGTTGTCTATGTTATCGACTTTGTTTTGCCCTTATTTACTGCCAGACCCATCTTAGTAGATTCCCGTTCAATAGCACTAAAGGCAGCAGTAACATCTCGCTTAGTACGCCCTATGATGTCAATTTCGCCAGCGTAATCAAGCAACTGGACACTTTTTTGAAAAATAGTGCCATTGCGATGCACTCACTTCTCACTTTGCAGAATACTCTCCATGACGAAGTTGAAGAGGTCGCATGATAAGGCATCGTCTTGTCTGAAAAGGTGTCACATAATCGTATTTGTTCTTAAAGAATTCAGTTGAAAGGGAAAGCTAGGACTTGTAGGGGAGTTTTCATTGTAATTTTAAAATGAAAATGCATTTTTTACGAAATAGTTGTGATTTTTTTTATATGATTGTAAAGAAAACGTGTTTCGTTTATATACGAAATAAAGTAGCCGTATAATGAAGGTGATAGATGATAGATCATTATCACTTTCACTAAATTTTCCATGATTCAGGAATTGGTTTTTCGCATAAATTCGAGATTTACCATGACACAAACAAAAAACGTTCAATCACATGAGAGAATTAGTTCTGCAAATTAGAATTTCTTGAGATAATTTGTTCTGCAAATTCTTGCTGCTGGATTGCGTGATGATTTTCTAAACCCAAAATTCGATTATCTTGTGTATTCTCCAACGGCGATGTTTTTTTCTCTCTGGGCTCCCTAGTAATTTGAATTTTGTACTCATAAAACACGTGGTTCTTTGTTAAAAATAGCTGAGTATTGCTTCCTGAAATTTGAATTTATTTGGAACGATGCAGAATTGATGTTTTCGGGCTTTCGGTGGCACTTGGTTGCAGGAGCAATGTCGGCCAATATGTTGACGCACAGGGCTTTTACTGTCCGACCACTCTTCGAATGTTTGACACATTCGGTGCAGTATCCGACAGAAAATTCCACGAAATTAGAAAGCGGTCTCCACATAACTTTCCGAAATTTTGTTATAAATTTTCACATATATAAGGTGTTTTTCTTTCGTATAGCGGTTCATCTCTTTTTCACTGACATACCACAGGCTTTTTGTTGTGCGAGCTGGAAAACTTATTAAAAAGACTGAAGCCATGTCCATTGTTACACTACAATGTGAGGGTTTAATGTGTACGTCATTACTTTGGGCAACTCACTGAGCGCGCTGTCATTATATAATCGTTATAATCTTGAGTTTTTGGTCTGCATCTGTTTTCCGCGACACTGTTTTTCTCTATTATTCTCGACTCCATTAATAATTACTGGTCATTAAGTGAGCTTTAAGCGAGATTTTCACCAAAAATTTCCTTTAAAGAAAGGAATAGGATACGGGGAGCAGTCCCGACTTATGTACATACATATGTATGTATGTAAAGATCGTCTGAGTGAATACCAGCAACTCTTATGGTCCCACCGCATATACAATATTACCTACTTGGAGTAGATATTCAACACACGATTTCTTGCACTTCGGAAAGGTTAATTTTTTCTTACCAATTTCTTGGCTTCTAGATTAATTCTGCTGCTTACAGCCATTTTATGCATGAGCAGCTTCTAATTATTTTGATAGTTGTTTTTGTGTTTTATGAAAGCATTTCCCTGAAATTTTTTCTAAACTATGCAGTACTTGACTGGAGTTGCCGTAGTCCACAAGATAGTGTGTTGTCTTATTAGAGAGAGAACTATATATTCGGCCACTCATTAATAAAATTACCACACACAAATTTAGTGATGTGAGAAGCTAGATTGTAGTCCTGGCTAAATTAAGTATCAAAGTATGCAGTATTAGACTGCCGTGTGAAATTTCTAGTTTTTTACTTTGAAATCGATGAAATATAATCAGAATACGTTGTTGTTCGCATTATGTCGTTCAATATCTAAGTGGAACTTCTTCTCTGCCGTATAAGTTATTAAAGTCACGAACCATTTTTAAAAGATACGTCATCTGTCTATACCCTGTAGGTTTATGGTTATACACTCAATATCGCTACTCCTATCTCCTGCTCTTTAAACAAATCTACGATTTATTATCACCATTTTTTCTTCGTTATTTTTTCTTTTAATTACCAAAACGAGCTCCCCCGCTGGAGTTGTTAATTATTTTTCAATCAATAGTGCTGAAAAGTACATTTTCTCCTATCAGGGAAATTAATTATATTTTTAATATTGTATTGTGTTGTATGCCATCCATCGAATGCGAAATATAAACAGATTTCATACCTTTGTAATGGATTCGTTTTGTTACAAAAATTACACGTTCATTACAGCTTGAGGCTATAAATTCACGAAACAAAAAAAAAACGAATTTCACTTTAAGGCTTCACCTCCTCGAAATGTGTTACAAAAAAAGAAAAAAAAGACTACGTAATTACGTGCATAATAATATTTAAAGCAGTGACATTTTTAATGAAATTATTATTAAAAAAAAGTGAAAGAGAGGGTGAGAGAGACAGACACAGCATGTGTATAATGTGTGTGTGTAATTATGCTATTATATCTGGCACTCGATTTTCAAACCATTACAGTTGAATTGGTTTCTTTTTTCTCTCCCTCTCTGAACTTTACACACACAGGAAAAATATCTGCTGAAAAACACGCACTTGCCCAACCCTGTTCTATTTGATGGTGGCGCTTTTGACATCACCTGTGTGAAAATAAAATTTCCGCTACCGTTTATGGCATTTTAAAATGAAAAGATAAAAGCAGAGCATGAAAAGGGGAAGGGGTTTGTTGGGGTTCGTATAAAATATCACTGAACAAACAATTGCACGAAAATAGCAATCGTTGTGTAGTTAGAGTAGAGCACTTTAATGAAATTGAATAGAGGGACATATAAAAAAGGGCAGATATATATCATAAGGGACTATGACGCATCATAAGTACCCTAGAAATTGAATTGTTTACATTGTAAGCACTTTAAAATTGATTATCATTGTGAGTTTACTTTTTTTCTTTTTGTTTTGTGCATGTCGGATTCTTAACGTCCAAAAATTTTAATCATTCTCAGCATCACACTCTTTGGAACTCAGTATTCCTCAAGGGCTTGTCAGCTTATATGGGCAGGCTACACCACACTTCGTGGAACTGGCTTACGGTACAACTTCCTACACTAATTAGCCTGCTCTTCTGTTACTTGTGCTTTTATTTTCATGGGAAAATATGGCTTCTGTGAAGATCTTCTGCTTACATAGTTTGTTGCTGTCATTATCGCTCCTTTCCATGTAAGTCCTTGAAATATCGTGTGTCTGTCTATGTCGTTTGGTCGACCACAGCATCTTAAGGATGGGATCCAACCGATCCAGCTCCAGTGTTATTCATTTTGCTTCAGTAAGGTTTGTGTAGTCGATGTCGCCTTAGCCTAGTAGGTAGTGTGTTGGCTTATTAGACGTAAAAGCCAGGGTTCAAACCGCAGGTCAGACATCAAAACGAAATATGAAAAAATATTTCTTCGGCGACTTCCTCTCAGCATATTTCTGGCAAAAACTCGGCGAGTAAAATAAATTTGCCGTGAAAAGTTTCTCAAAAATTTGTCGTTCGGAGTCGATTTTAAACTGTAGGTCCCGCCATTCATGTGGTGTGAAAAACTAGGGCTTAATCCTTACTGAAGGGTTGTAATGACCAATTATGTATGTATGAATGTAACGTTTGTGTAACTCTGTGCGGCACAAATCATACGCCACCTCTGTACAGTAGTGTAGACTTCAAACATGTGGTAAATATTCAGATTTTGTTTACTCTCGGTATTTGTGATCTTGTTCAGTCGTGCTAAATGAACAGCCGTATAGTCGTCATGAATAGAAAATGTTCCCACAACAATCGGATACCAACTTTCCATCGGCCAAGGATTGTCAGCGGAACAGCGAAAGCTTTTTCAACCGGAAGTTTTTTCTTGACGGAAACAGCAGCAGAGCTGTTAGAACAACAACAACACTTAAACTAATTTTCCGCACACTACCCCCTTTTCATCTTACTCTCCTTTAACTATTTTTTCGATATTTCAACACAATGCATCGCATAAATAGGAGATATGCCCTGGGTGTAAGGTTAGGTTAGGTTAGAGGACGTGTACTTTTCAATTAAGACAAGTACAGTACCTGGAGGTCGAATTAACCCATTGTACAACGTCCTAGTTTCTCACACCACTTATGTTGTGTGTGTTAATTTTATACATGAGTGGTGGGACCTACAGTTTAAAGTCGGTTCCGAACGACTGATTTTTGAGAAACTTTTTCATGGCAATTTTATTTACTCGCAGAGTTTTTGCCAGAAATCTTCTAAGAGGAAGTCGCCGAAGAAATACTTTTTGTAATTTGTCTTGATGTCTGGACTGGGGCTCGAACCCTGGTTTTACATCTAATAAGCCAACACACTACCTACTAGTCTACGGCGACTTCTCCCTTGAGTGTTGGTCTTAAATAAATAAAAAAATAATCATCCAGAAATTCATCAAACCAAACAAACAAAAGTCAATGAGCCAATGTATTGTTGGGATGACTGTACTGCCATGAGTTTGAAAAATTAGGTGAATTTGCCAGTGAAGACGTTAACTGAAGATATTTGATCCGTTTCAAGCAGAACTTAATCCAACCATTATCGTTTTAATGAAATGTAATAACCTTTTTAATATCTAATATTAGTACATGGCATAAACACCATATTATTATCCGACCATATTCATAGTTGAGCCCCCTTTTATCGTTTTCTTTTCATATACACATTCTCTATTTCCTAATAGGCGCTACTCTATGGTGGGTGGATGGATGGCTCTCCTTGTCACTTCCGCAAACCTAAAATAAAAATGCAAAAATAAATCCCTGATTATATTTTTTTGTTCTTTTTTGCTTTGCATAGTTTATTTAACAGGTTGTCAGGTATTTAAAATTGTAAAATAATAACATGGCATCCAATGGAGGATACCTTTACAATGGCATAATATACATATGTATGTATGTATGTCCTACGTATGGGTCTAAAAATTTATTTTTAATATACCGTAGTGCATAAATAATACCCCTTTTTTTGTTGCCGTTATTATTTGCCTTAAAATAGCCTTTGACCTTAACGGAGCAGAAACAAAACCAGAAATTACAACAAAAAAGAGATCACACCTCTTGTTAAATTTTAGCAAAAAAAAGAAGATAATTTTTTTTTAAACAAAGCTTTTCAAAAAAAAAAAATTCTTTAGTATTCGCATATCGAATTTAAGCCGTTGTAAGTGGCATTACTGTCACTCATATAAATGGGCATGTATTTACAAAAAAAAAAATAATAATGGTAAGATGATATAGTCGAAGGACATACTATATTATATCTGTTAAAATTAAAAAAAAATTACTGAAAGACAAAAACCTAAAAATATCATCATCTTTAGCAAGTATATTGTAAAACTAAACGTGCTTCATTTAAAGACTTGTGTTATTTTTTGAAATTTACGCTGTAAAAGGCCACCACTATGGTGGGAATAGATTTGAGTCTTGCATTAGACTGTCTAGAAATAACCTAATCAGAGAATCCTTCTAACTTTTTCTTATAAATGGTATACGCTTCTGGTGTAATACACAGATCCTGTGATAAAGAAAGGCATTAAAATGCTGTTAAAGAAAACACTAGTACAAGGCAAGCAGTCGTTCTTAATAATTTCAAAGAGCATCCTGAGATTCGTCAAGAGCAATAGGCTTGGTGATATATGAGGAGACCCGACAATAGATCGTGTTGCCACACTTTAACTGCCTAGCTAAGTGGCTATAAAAACTTTTATCAGATTTTGGATTGTTTTTTATTATTGGATACTAGCTGTACCCTGCGCGTGTGCTGTGCCACCAACTAAAATAAATTTGCAGGAAAGACATTACACAAATGTCCAATTAATTTTGAATCATTTTATTGATTTTGTTTACCGTTGTCCTGATGATTCAGATGAACGGGCCTGAGTAGTACGCATTCGATCAGTTTCTAATCTCACTTCTCGTTGTTCAAGTGGTTCAAGCGAACGGGTCTCAGCGGCATATACTCGAAGATTTTCCAGTCTCAATGCTCGTCTGATTCAGAGGCTCGTAATGCTATTTTCTTCCGTGCTTGAGGTGTAGGTCGACCAATTGCTTGTCATTCATTTTGAATCATTTTCAGTGACGCCATCCATCGGAAATTAATCCCACCAACCTCCGTCGACTAATGCGCAACAACTTTATTAAAGAATGCACAGTTTACGATTTAATTCATTTTGAGTAATTTTCAGTGGCACCAACTGCCGGATATTAGTCATACCAACTTAGAAACCTTTCCCGGCTCATGCATAACAACTTTGCTAAAGATCATAACATGAGCAAATGCATAGTTTACGACTCTATAAGGTACATACAAACAAACATTCATTTTTATATGGGTATGTGGGGGTGGCACCTCGCCTACTTGAAACTTTAAAATAAAAAGTAGCCTATAGTTCCTTCCAGACATACAGGAAGGTACTGTTGAAATTTCAAGAAAATCGGTCCAGGCGTTTAGCCGTCTATAGACTTCAAACAAACAAACAAACCCACAAACAAATAAACACACATTCATTTTTATATAGAAGATAAGAAGAAGATGGATCGAATATTTATTTCGGAATATCGCATTATTACCGACTAGAAACAATTCCATCTTCAGCACCACAAACCCCATGAATGCTCTCCTATCAGTCAACATTTCTTACATGGACTGTATTACCGTAGAGGTCTTGCGGATTCCCTCTGCTATTCACAGTGTTTCGTTGAGTGCTCTAAAAAGTTCAATCATTCATACATATGTACATACATAATTGGCCATTACAACCCTTAAGTCAGTATTACGGCCTAGCTTCTCACACCAATCAAGTTGTGTGTGTTAATTTTATACATGAGTGGCGGGACCTACAGTTTAAAGTCGACTCCGAACGACAGATTTTTTGAGAAACTTTTCATGGCAATTTTTATTTGCTCTCAGAGTTTTTGCCAGAAATCTGCAGAGGAAGGCGCCGAAGAAATATTTTTTCATATTTCGTTTTGATGTCTGACCTGGGGTTTGAACCGTGGCCTTACGTCACACACTATCTACTACACTGCGGCGACTTCAATCATTCATGCTCATTCATTCAAATCCTTCAGTCAGTCAGTATTACGACTTCATTTTATCAATTTGCATGAGAATCTACCATAAAACGTCGGATTAAAACGATAAATTTTAGAAACTTTTTCATGGTCATTAATTTCCCTGGCACAGTATTTCCCCGCCTTCGCTTTTCATTCAAATTGTGATCGATTGAATCGTCAACTTTGCTTTCCAGAAGCTATAGCGAATACACGTCGGTTGTAAACAGCTCTCTCAAAGCATTTGAACTAATTTTAGAGGACTTTGATACGGCGGTATTACTGGTGTTCTTTATCCCACCTTGGGGACAGTATGAACTTACGCTATTGCTATTCCTCTTCCATACTATAGTAAGACCCCGCTTTCTTTTCTTTAATAAATTCCAGCGCTAAACGAAACAGTCTTAAATGAGGCAACAAATAAATAAACTTTGACGCATGAAAGATGAGTTCATACTTTGATTGCGACTTCGGAAAATACAGTTGGAATCTTTATTCTGGACAGACTAACAAAAGAGCGCTGAAAGAGATACATAGTATACACCGTCGCTATATAGTGCACTTGCGCTTTTGGTTGGTGCATAGCCGTTTCATTTGCACACATATACAACAAGTATCAATATAGTGTGGGATTTAGGGGAAACCCAATACCACCGCGTAATACTGAAACAGCGTTAAGCGGAGCAGCGTTAAGCGGGGTCTTACTGTATAGAGGAAATAGATAGGCATGTGGGGTCTGATGCGCTTTTCTAATATTTTACCCTTACTTTGGAATCAGAATAGGTATCTGGTTCTGCAATTCGCTATAAAATTGAGACAATTGTTAAACGTGTATGGTCTTGGCTTCAGTGTAACCTCCCGCCTTTATTAATTGGACATACAATTCATTTCTTGGCCTTTACAGCCGCTTAAGTGAAAGCAAAAACTTATAATTTCCTCTTCTGTCAGTTCAATATTTGTCATGAGGCCGGCGGTTTCTCCCCTAAGGGGAGAATTCTCTAAGGGGAAAGAGTGTCCTTATTTTTTTGAGACGATCACTGCTTCTTAAGCTTTCAAGATTCCACTTTAGCGTTAGTTTTGTTATAATATTGGGCTTCCTTATGCCGAACAGAAATTTCATTTCAATTTAGTTTAATTCCATTTGGCTTTCTCATTTGGTTACGTTTCAGAAATCCTAGTTTCTGAAGGTGATGGACATGCTTTTAATGCATGGCATACCATCGGTCTACCAAAATATATGGCTTTTGTAGTCAGTCATTTACATATAAGAGAAACTATTTTTGGAAGCCTATTTATTTATGGTTAAATTTACTGTCAATTTATTTAAAGTATCTGCCAAATGAACCATATGGACCTATGTATGTATAGCTTGTTGCCTTTAATTTGTTTTTTATTTATGAAGGCACCCATAAAAGTAATATTAGCTAAACCTTTTGTACCTTAACACCTAATGGCCACCTATGTATACTACACGATGTGTTGACCTCGTTAACACGAATATTAGCTAGAAACGCCAGCTTAATCAATACAATTTATTGGGCTATTTTGATTTGAATCAAATATACAGCTGTGTTCAAAATAATGGGAGTGCTACCAAGAAATATTTTCAAAGTTAAAATTTCGTAATACCTTTATTATTTACTATGAAATTGATTCATTTCTGTGCTTGCCCCTGAATTCAGTTGATCAAAAAATAGGGGTGTGTGTGTTCTTTTAAAAATAAAAATATAACAGCATATAATTTAAAAAAAAAAAGTGAAAAATAAGTACGGAAAAATGTAGTTAAAACTTTTTCTACAGTGATTCACATAAATTTTTGTAATAGTGGTACGAGGAATGCACTGTACTGAAGAAAAGAGAAAACTAATTAATAATCTTCGAAAAAAAAGGCAAAACTTACAAAGAAACTAAGGAAATCTTAAGTTACTACGATCAAATGATCACAAATGCATTAAAATATAAAAAAAGCTCGAAACGCGTGGGCGCAAAACATCAACTGTCGATTACTGCAGAATTGTGCGATACAGCAAAATGAATCCTTCGGCGTATGCAAAAAACAATTCAAAACGATCTGAATCTTGCTGTAAGTGGCCCTACTATTCGTAGGCGTCTGATGGACAACAATTTATACGCAAGAAGTCCATGAAAGGTGCTATTGCTGAAAAAAAAACAGGTATCAGCACGTTTAAAGTTTGCCCAAGAACATATCAATTGGCCGAAAGAAAAATGGAGAAACATACTGTGGACCGACGAAGGCAAAATTGTTTTATTTGGTGGCATTGGGTCTAGACAGTATATTAGATGTCCGCCCAACACCAAATATAAAGCTCAGTATACACAAAAGACAGTTAAACATGGTGGTGCAAAACTAATGTTATGGGGAAGGTTTTCTTATATTGGTGTAGGCCCAATACATCCAATTAGTGACAGAATGGATAGGAACGTCTAGGTTGGCATTTTGAGAGAAGTGATGTTAAAAAGTATGTTGCAGAGAAAAAAACGTCAAATGCCGAAGAACTATGGATCACAGTGCGCGATGCGTGGCTTCAAATTCCTTTAAAGAGATGCCAAGATCTTATTAACTCAATGCCTCGTAGAAGTGCTGAATTTATTAAAAACAAATGTTATTCAACCAAATACTAAAACAACTTTACTATTTTAAGATCAATATCAAACTTTTGTACCTTTTGTTTAAAAATTATTAGGTTGTTTGCTAACACTTCTATTGTTTTGAACAATTAATTTTGAGATTAAGCTTCATTTACATAAAATATTTTTTGTTTTCGTAGTTTTAATTAAATAATTAAGTGTTAAAAAATTAGAAAATAAATTAGAAATAAATTTTAAGTCAAAAAAATTGATATTTTATTTTTTATTTTTCTTAATTTTAAACTTTGCTCTTAAATGAAGGGCGCTCCTATTATTTTGAACACAACTGTATGTGTGTAATAGCCAGAGTGATGGTCATACTTTTATTAGAAATTTTTCTAAAAAGCAAAATCCATTTATATTGTGCCCTCTTCCACCCTGCCCTGATCCTCTCCAAACACCACTTGATTTATTTGTGAGTTTTACTATTTGCGTGCCATTGGGGCGTATGATAAACAAATAAAATTTATTTTATTTAAATAAAAAAAGACAACAACAACAGCATACAATGAACATATAGTTTTGCTTGCTTATTGTTAACAATATTGTTTGTTTGCTGTTGTAAAGGGTCCGCCAAATAACTTTTTTTTTTGAAAATGCTTTAAAAAAAACTACTGAATAGTTTCACAAATTTCTTTTTTTTTATTTGAAAGTACAATCTTTCCGGTTAATAATGGAAAATAATTTCATGCAAATGGCTGCCTCGGCTGGCCATGCAGTAGCCTACACCAGAAGATGCCGAGTTTGGCAAAAAAAAATCATCTTTTCAGATGAAGCTCATTTTGATCTTGGCCGGTATGTAAACAAGCAAAATTGTCGCATTTGGGGCACAGAAAACCCGCACGCATACAGTGAAAAGCCGACGCACCCAAAATGAGTCACTGTTTGGTGCGGATTTTAGTCCAGAGGCATAATTGGGCCATTTTTCTTCGAAAATGAGCAAGGAGTGACCGTTACAGTCAATGGCGATCGTTATCGGGCCATGTTGAACGAATTCTTGTTCATAAAAATTGAAGAGGAGGATATTGGCAACATTTGGTTTCAACAGGGCGGCGCTACGTGCCACACAACCGAAGTTACACTCGATGTTTTGCGCCTTGTTTTTGAAGATCGCATTATCAGCCGCAGAGCTGATGTCGTTTGGTCACCTCGAAGCTGCGATTTGACACCGTTGGACTATTAATTGTGGGGTGCCGTCAAAGATAAGTGTTAAGCCGACAAGCCAGAGACAATTGACGCTTTAAAGGACAATATTCGTGAAGCCATTGGTGAAATACAGCTGCACACAATCGATAATGTGCTTAAAAATTGAACCGATCGTGTAGGCTACTGCATGACCATCCGAGGCAGCCATTTGAATGAAATTATTTTCCATTATTAACCGGAAGGATTGTACTTTCAAATAAAAAAAGAAATTTGGGAAAATATTCAGTAGTTTTTTTTAAATCATTTTAAAAAAAAGTTATTTGGCGGACCCTTTAGAAAGCAAAACAACAATGGCAACAATAAAATTGGCATGAAAACATTGCCTTGCCATTCATAGCTGGCTCTGCCAACAATTTTGCATAAACGTTGTATGAATTTTTTTGTTTTTTTTATTTCTTTTTAAACATGTCCCTACCCTTTTCGGGGAATTTTAGGCAATAACGGCCTATAGCTATACATAGCATGTCAGCTTATAAGGATAGACCGACCGACCAACATCACCCTGATGATTGCAGCTCAACAAAAACATATATGAACGTTTATGAATACATTCCAGAGCAGATATGTACATTCCATTGCTCTGTTGTTTGCTGCTGATGTAATAAAAATAATGAAAATGTAATAAAAAAAAAATGTAGAGAGAAAGAAAGAAGAACAAGTTGGGCCGAAACATATTTTATGTACCTGTTATATTGTAACGTAACGTAACGTAATAAATTGAATTGATAAGGCGTAACAGCGTTAAATGGGTTGAAGCAATAGAGGTTGCAACAACATATGGCTTGTGGAGACAATAAAAGCAAATATATTTTGAGGCACAACTAGTAAATGAAATTGATTTCAACAATAAGACACAAAAATAGAAATCAAATCAAATAAAACTTTAGGCAGACATGGCAACGCACTCAGCAGCATTACTCTTTTTATGCTACAATGTTAGAGGAGGATCTATGCAAAAGCAAATGGTTTTTATTGATTTTATATCAATCAAAGAAAAAGAAATACAAAAATGCAGAGAATAGAAAAGAAAGCTGGCAGTCAAGCAGAAAAAAATATTTAAAATTATAAACAAACTGCAGGAGAGCATTATAATAAATAAATAAAAATGAAATTAAATGAAATCGTAAAAGTAAACATAAGCCCTTATGTGCAGACAAAGTTTAAATAGGCTTAACATATTTGAATACTCCTCGTGAAGATGCATGATTGACACCCAAGGGCGCAAGCAAACAGAAGAAAAAAAAAACTCTTGTCAATATCTATTGTCTGCCTACCAGATGGCATTTGGGAATTGTATTAGGTCATGCAACGAAGTAAGTTTGTTCAGGATTAAAGTTCCATTATGATAAATTTAGCTGCAGTTAACAGGCAAGTTTCTGTAGAATTCTCTTGATGTTTGTAAGTTTATTCTTAATTCAACGTTATTTTATTTTGGTGTACAATCACGCACATTTTTATATATTTTTTATATATATTCATAAGGCCAGACATCAAAATAAAATACAAAAGGTATTCCTGCGGCGACTTCCTCTAGCAGATTTCTGGCAAAAACTCTGAGAGCAAACAAAAATTGCCATGAAAAGTTTCTCAAAAAATCTGTTGTTCGGCGTCGACTTTAAACTGTAGGTCCCGCCACTCATGTATAAAATTAACACACTCAACATAAGTGATGTGAGAAACTAGGTCGTAATCCTGACTAAAGGGTTGTAATAACCAATTATGTATGTATGTATATATTCATAAAAAAAACTCAGTTAGTTTCGCTGTGTTCAACCCAATATTGATTGCTTGCTATGTGCCTTTGATACTTACAGTAAGACCCCGATTAAAGCTGCTCCGCTTAACGCTGTTTCAGTATTACGCGGTGGTATTGGAACCCGATAGCATAACAAGACTAACGCTAAAGTGGAATCTTCATAGCTTAAGAAGCAGTGACCGTCTCAAAAATATAAGGACACTCTTTCCCCTTAGAAAATTCTCCCCTAAAAAAAACCGCCGGCAACTTGACAAATATTGAACTGGTAGAAGAGGAAATTAAAAGTTTTGCTTTCGCTTAAGCGATTGTAAGGGCCAAGAAATGAATCGTATGTCCAATAAATAAAGGCCAATAAATAAAGGGTTGCACTGGAGCCAAGGCCATATGCGTTTAACAATTGCCTCACTTTTATAGCGAATTGCAGAACCAGATACCTATTCTGATTCCAAAGTAAGGGTAAAACATTAGAAAAGCGCATCAGGTACACATGCCTATCTATTTCCTCTATACAGTAAGACCCCGTTTAACGCTGTTTCAGTATTACGCGATAGTTTTGGGATTCCGCTAAATCCCACACTCTATTGATACTTGTTGTATATGTGTGCAAATGAAACGCCCATGCACCAACCAAAAGCGATGCACTATATAGCGACGGTGTATACTATGTATCTTATTTAACGCTCTTTTGTTAGTCTGTCCAGAATAAGGATTCCAAGTGTATTTTCCGAAGTCGCAATCAAAGTACGAAATCTTCCTGCATCACAGTTGATTTATTAGTTGTTATCAACATTACTAGATGTATACATATGTACGTGTTAAGTTGCCTCGTTTAACGTTGTTTCGTTTAGCGCTGGAATTAATTGGAACGTATCCCCCGCGTTAAGCTGGATCTTACTGTACTTAATTGGTTATTACAACCCTTTATTCAGGATTACAACCTACTTTCTCATGCCACACATGTTGTGTGTGTTAATTGTTAAATGTTAATCCTTGAATGACAGAACCTACATTTCGATTCTCAAAGACAGATTTTTTAAAAAGCTTTGCATGGCAATTTTTGCAAAAAGACTACATGAGAAAGTCGCTAAAGGAAATATTTTATTCATATTTCGTCTTGTGTGAGCTGTAGTTTGAACCACGGTCTCATGTCTAATAAGCGGCGACGTCTTTTTTAAACATCTTCTGATTTTTCCCCTCTAACTACCAATCCTATCTGCTAACCTCTTGCTGATAACATCGGAATTTGTCATCCTCGTTTCAATGTCACACTTTCAACCTCTTCTACTCTCTTACTTAATTGCCTTATCAACTCGTTGTGGGATTATCCTTCCATGTGCCTCTGCTTCGCTCACATCATTCCATGTCGTTGGGGAGCTTTTACAATTTTTCTCTTAAATGCTACCAGGGTAGCTTTATTGGTGTCTTTCCTAGCCATAAATAGACACGAGTATGATGTACGACTTGTAAAGCATTAGATTCGTCAAAAGCAGTAGTTGCCCTAATAACTCCTGTAAGCAAAAGTAATAATCCGTTGGATCTTCAAATTGCCATCATTTTTTGATATTAAAGGCGGCGCTATTACCGGTGATAACTAAGCATTTGTATTTGCATGGAAGGGAAATTTTTTTGACGTCGAACTCTAGGTGCAGATTGATAAGAATATTTACGCGTGCGGCATACCGGATCATTACACCTCCTACATGGTGAATGGATAAGGTTTTCGCAATGATATGACTGCCTAGTAGAAGAATTTTTTCTGATAATATGCTGATCTACTCAGACAACTAAGCATGGTTGAAATCCGTTGCAAATGTGTATCGTATATTGTAAAAGTGGCTCATTTTTCTCTCTCTTTCAGTGATCACGCCTCATTTTATGAGAAAGGTGACATTTCTCACATTACTGTGAACCCCTTTCTTAACATCCCTAATGGAACTATCTTCTAAGAAATTAAAGAGCGTTGTCAGATACGAACCTTTCTAAGAATGTTCTCTATTTCTTCTCCCATAAAATGTAGTTATACTGCGCTGTTATATTTCTGTAGCCCAATACGTCTATTCGTATAGACTGCCTCTATTTTACATTTGTGATCCACTAAATACTTCACTCCACCTGGTCTTACTTACACGAGAGAGGTGTCGTTTTTCACATTACTGTGAACCCTATGGAACTATCTTCAAAGAAATTAAAGAACGTTGTCAGATACGAACCTTTCTAAGAATGTTCTCTGTTTCTTCTCTCATAGAATGTGGTTATACTGCGCTGTTTGTTGTATTTCTGTAGCCCAATACCTCTGTTCGTATAGACTGACTTTATTTTACACTTCTGATCTACGAAATACTTCACTCCACCTGATATTCTTACTACTTACACATGTGTTATCCTATTTGTTCACTAACAACTGTCCATAGATACTACTCCAGGGCCATGCTACCAGACCAATATGCGTATACGAATGCGTAGATAATATTGGTCTTTCGCGAAGCCTAACATTTTAAACGTAGTAAGTGGAGGCGGATTGAAGTCGCCGTAGTCTAGTAGATAGTGTGTCGGCTTATTAGATGTAAAGCCAGGGTTCGAGCCCCAGGCCAGACATCAAAACAAAATACAAAAAGTATTTCTTCAGCGCCTTCCTCACAGCAGATTTCTGGCAAAAACTCTGAGAGTTAATATTGCCATGTGAAGTTTCTCAAAAATATGTCGTTCGGAGTCGACTTTAAACTGTAGGTCCCGCCACTCATGTATACAAATTTAACACACACAACATAAGTGGTGTGAGAAACTAGGACGTCGTACAATGGGTCAATTCGACCTCCGGGTACTGTAGTTGTCTTAATTGATAAGTACACGTCTTCTAACCTAACCTGTTTTTTCAATAACAACTGTCCATAGACACTACTCCACGGCCATGCTACAAGAAAGGATATTGCTAATGAATAGTAGTTTAGACAAAGAGACAAACTGCGGGCTCATCAAAGTAGAACAATCATTGGAGATGCTTCCAAATATGCTGACCAATATTGTATATAATAACGCAAAAAACTGCAAAGACAAATCTGCAGATGCTAAACGTAGTATATGGGGGTGGATCGGTACCGGAAAGATAGAAACAGATTGTAAACCTGTAGACTCTATCCTTGAAAATATTCCTAAAAACACTGCAGACCCTCGATAATCCAATATCTAGAACAGTACGATCTTTCATAGGAAGACACAAATGTAACAGAAGCAAACTGTGTCATATGGAGATGCTTTATGAAAGTTATATGCTCTCAGGATGTGTAATGGAAAGAAAATATTCATCAATCAGAAAAACTTTAAACATTTTTTTTACGAAAAATTGTAATTGCCTACGGTTAACGATTTATGGCATAAAAATACGTTTAAAGTTTTTGAAAATCATTTTTTTTTTGTTTTCATAAATTCTTTTTTCGCTGCCTCTATTTAAGGAAATTAAGGCAAAAAAAAACAAATATTGAGGAAAAAGTCAGTCACTGGAATATGTTAAATGGCAGAAACACCAAAGACTACACAAGTCACTGAACCATGTTAAAAACGTGCAACACATAAAAGAAACACAAGAAAAGAAAAAAATCGTTTCATTTCTTTTTTTTTTCTTTTTCCATTAATTTCACTTTGCATGGTACATATTTGTGTGTGTGTGTGTGAAAAAGGAAAATAAAAAAAAATATTTTTTTTTAAAAATCAACGGACCAACGTGCCATTTATTCTACAAAAAAGAGACAGAAACAAGAATTCAAAAAATGAAGAAAGAAAAAAGAAGATAATTTGTTTATGGTTTCATTTGAATTTGGTTCACTGTTAAGTCAAACTACAACTGAATGGATATGTTTAACTTCGTGTGGCTTTTTTTGTTTCATTTTTCATTTACCACGCTCCCTCCTAAAACCACCATAAAGATGTAAAAGAGTCAAGGTCACTCTGGGCAATAATAAATATTTTATATTTTATACTCACACCAGCCATTGCACACTCGTATTTTATGGCTTAGTTTTGAATTCCGTTTTTTTTTCAGTTGAATTTCATTAAGCTCCAGACCCTGCAATCAATATTCCTTTCATTGAATAAAATTTTTATTATTAATAAAGCTTTCTCCAATGTAAACATCATAACTTTATTAATTGACAGCAACCATCTTGTTAAGAACACAATGGTCAAATCAATCATTTACTCAGTCTGACTTGCTAATTTACCATGGACAAATATTGCATTCAACACCACTTGCAGATAATAAAATCGTTTTATTCGCTTCATCCATTAATAGTCCTATTGAGAACACTATTCACGGTGTGGTGGATACGTATATTCGAGTCCACTGGCTCACTAAATAATTGACCAATACTCGCACGTTCCTAAAACATCGCCTCTGACCGTGAGAGCATGCAGCAGAATCCATAGCGATCGATTTCGCATTGTCGAATGTGCTCTAGCGCATATGGTAACTGACCCTAATTTTCATCGAAAAATAGTCTTCAGCGTGGACGCCCATTTCTGGATAAAAATTGTCGAATTTGGAACGATATCAAGACCACATGAGATCCAGGACCGCGTAATGCGTCCCGAAAAAAGCATTGCTTAGTGCGGATTTCGGTTTAGCGGCGTCGTGGTTCGATATTTTTTTGAGAACGACGTTGCCAACGGATCACTCTTGCCAACAGGTGCTACTATAGTCTCAATAGGCAATAGAGTAGCAGAGACGTCTCGCGTAAGACAAAACTAATACTCTAAAAGACGCTCATCTTACCCGTGCTTCTTTATGGCGCAGAATCATGGACCCTATTAAGCACTGATGCAGCAGCCTTGAGGGTATTCGAGAGAAAAGTCCAACGTAAGATCTTCGGTCCAGTGCAAGTTGGAGATGATTTCTGTATCCGATCCAAAAATGAGCTGTATGAGCTCCTCAACGACATAGACGTTGTGCAGCGTATTAACATCCAGCGGCTGCGCTGGCTCGGCCATGTCGTTCGAATGGAGGAGGATGCTCCGGTGAGACGGGTATTTGATGCGGGAAGAGGACCGCCTTGTATCCGTTGGAAGGACCAAAGCCCTGCCATCGATTGGTGTGACCAACTGGCGTAGGCGCGCAAGAAGCAGAGGCGCCTGGAAGATGTGTTGCGGCAGGCCGAAATCCGTTAATCGGGTTGTTAATGGCCAATTAAGTAAGTAAGGAAGTTGCCAACGGCTACCACTATAGGTCGATGAATACCCAATTTTTCTGGCCCGAAGTGGTTGACCTGGACACCAATGATATACAATTTTAACAAAATGTCACTACGTACCACACAGCTCATGCCACTTTGAATATTCTGCACGAGAGATTTAAGTGCATGACAGTCTATTGACCACTTGCCATCGATATTTTGTGTTAGAGTTACAGTTAGAGTTTAATTTGAAGTTTTGAGTGGCATTCAAACGGACGGATATTCTCTCCAAATGGCATTAGTCGAATAAAAAATTCGATGATATCTCACACACACTTTGTTTGTATTGAAGAAAAATCAACGTTCTTCCTCTCTTTCTCATCATTACAGCTTTTGTCGAATTGTTGAACGGTATTCCCAGCCTTAAGGTGTATATGCATGCCTAGCGGACAATGTTTCGCTATAATCGCTAAGACGTTTCTAAGATGCATCCTGTATGGATTTAATGCCAATCGTACTCGTATACATATATATCCATTAAAGTTATACGTGCTTGCTTTTTCCCTATAAGTGAGTTATAATTTTACGACTGATGAAGTCTTTTATTTACCAAGAGTTTAGTTTAGTTTGGCCTTTTTAAAATTGAATGTATTTTCGTTTCTTTTCTTCGAAGATAATTAAAGCCTATGTGAGATTATTTCCTTGCCTCCCAAGAGAGGTATTCCAATGCCATGTCTGAATTCATTTGAGCAGTTTGTTGTACCAGCTTTCACGACAACAGATATGATGTCTCAGAATGTACGGGAAGGCAATTCTTAAATATTTGGGCCGCCGATTGCATAATTTTATCTATTTTTGCAGTGAGTGGCGGGTCAAGCAGTTGTCATGGAAATATCCACTAATGATTCATGTATTCTTGAACAACACTTTTATACTACACTGTAAGAAGTCATGATTATGCTTTTGCGGTGTTTTTATTTCATTTCTTAGAGTCAAAGTGGTATCTTCCCCGATTTAAAGCAGCAAATTAAAGAACTATTTTTACCTAAAACCTGAAGTCTGATTTTTATGCCTGTACGTTTATAACAATAGAATTGTAGTGCTTAACTTACTCCATTGGTCATTACAACCCTTCGGTTAGGATTACGACCTATCTATTCACACCACCCAAGTAGTGAATGTTAATTTTATTCGCGGGGGGCGGTCCTAAAACCTGAAATCTGATTTTTATGCCTGTTCGTTTATAATGATAGAATAATAGTACTTAACTTACTTAATAACAACTATTCGGTTAGGATTACGACCTATCTATTCACACCACCCAAGTTGGGTTTGTTAATTTTATTCGCGAGGGGCGGTCCCTACAGTTTAAAGTCGACTCCGAACGACAGATTTTTTAAGAAACTTTACATTGCAATTTTATTTTACACTCAGAGTTTTTGCCAGAAATCTACTGAGAGGAAGTTGCCGAAGAAATATTTGTTTATATTTCGTTGCGTTCGAGGTGTCTGGGCTGGCTAAAAAGCCTTCACACTACTTATTAAACTGCGGCGACTTCACGGCGAATTGTAGTACCATCTGACTGCCTTTTATATGAACTTCTACTGCATTACAGTATATACATATGTATGTATATCGTATTATAAGCCAAGCGTGTGAGCAATACTCATTTGAAATCCAATATTACCTAAAACCCAGTGGTAGCCCACAGTATTTTTTAAAGGAAAGCGGTTTACAGGGACTTAAACAATGTCTGTACATCATATGCTGTAGTAATAATAAATTCTTAAATTTTCTCTTTAAACATTTTGCTTAATAATCATCAGTTTTGCTTTTCATGACATTAAAAAAAAGAAGAGAACTACATTGTAATATTATAAGACGCTTAACATTCAATATCGTTGTTATTAAGGGCATTTGTAATGTGCTCATTTCGGAAAGACGAAACAAAATCAAAAAAAAAAATAATGTAAGACTCCCCCTTAAATAAGCCACTTATTTAATTATATTGTTGGACTATAATGAAAATTATAGAAAAAAAGCTTTCAAGAGCTACATTATATGGTTGTAATAATAGATTGAAGCTCATTTAATAAGCACTTGAGAAAAAATTATCAATTGACCGCTAACAACAAACACATGCTTATGGACGAAAAATAAATTTTATTATAACCACTTGGACTAGGTTTGATAAGGTTATTCTATAGACGTTTTATATTCTATACAACAGAACCAGAAATCAGCAATGAATCTTTTTTTCGCTACTCATAAGTACTCATGAAATTTTGAGTATGAGTGAGTCAACAGTATTGAAATTCAACTACTCTGATTCATTCGTACTCACTACAACAATTATTTATAAGTACAGGTTGCAATGAGTATGAGTACAACGTTGACAGCAAACTAATAACATTCGAAATAAGTTTGATTCATACGCCTACTCATTCAGATTCATAAATTTAGAAAAATACTTATAATACTCATAAATGATTCGAGTGATTCGAATCAAAATCAAAATTTAGAGTCTTAGTTGTTACATTTACAAAAAAAGAAAGAAGACAAAGACAGTCTTTGTCGAAATCGACAACATCATACGTGTTGTTAAGTATGAGTACGATGAGTACTTCAAATTTTGAATATGAGTATATAGTAGTATGAGTATGATATTAAAATAAGTATGAATGCGTATAAAGTATCAGAAATTATGAGTATGTATGATTCGAATCTACTCATCTTTTTGAATTCTCATTGCTGACCTCTGAACAGAACCAACAAGCGCTCATTAGAAAATCGATTTAATTTTTGTTAAGCACATGACTGCTACACATGATCTCAACTTCTGCTGAAACCAATAGCTGTGTGACAAATAATGTCGCCTGAGTATCAATCAGTCATTATCACAATCACCATGCCTGGAACAACTACAGGGCTTTGAATGCAAGAATTAATTTCTGTCATTGTCATAATGAAGCTGCTTCGATCAATGTTTGATAAATTCTTCCGAAAAGAATACTTTGGAAAAAATTAGGAATTAATGCTCCAATTAAACAATTCCAATACATTTTTACAAAGGATGAGGATTTTAGACATCGACAGATGGCAATCCTGTTATACTAAAACTTACTAGACTACCCAGTCAGCCATCGAGTTAACTTGAAGGACTTCATTATTAGCATTGAAAGAAAGCAAGAACTGGAATATGTTGTGTGAAATAAAATTTGTTTTTTCATATATTTTTTTATCAGTTATACTATGTTCAGGCATGCACTTATATTGAGTAAATCGCAATAAATGGATTTATTGATCTTAATATTTCATATAAAATGTCAATTAATTATTGCTTAATAAATTCATAAATTGTTATAATATTGATTAAAACTTGAAATACAGCACTGTCATAAGTTTGTTTTGTGAGCATATTACAATTAACCGAACACTCTCTATGGATATTTGACAACTCAAATATCAACAACGACAAACAAAAAAGAAACAACGAACAAAACAAAAACAATGTTGAAACAACCAGCTGTTTTGTTTAACAGCTGTCAAATGAATATTGAATAAGCAGCTGAACTGCGTATATTGTTATTTCTAAACACTTAAAATATTGTACTCAATAAACCGAATATTGACTCAGTAAAAGTGCATGTCTGAACATAGTATTAGTAGTACCAATTTAAATGAAAAGATTTTATTTCGAAAATGTTTTATCTTTGTTTATACTTTGAATGGCCTACATACTCCTCGTATAATTGAAATTTCTTTCTACCAATCAATACTTTTGTTGTGGTTATTCTGTGATTGAAATTTATTAAAAAAAGAAAATTGGCTAAATGCAATATTTTGTGCCAAATAAATCCTCATATGTAGCTATGTATGTATGTGTGATGCAAATAAAAAATAAAATAAAAGATTAAAAGGAATAATAAAATATTTTTAAAAATTGCTTTCTTCTCCTTTTTTTTCATAATCTTAAATTAAAAACATAAGAAACCTTTTTAAGAATTTATTTAAGAATTATAAAAATTCCAATAAAAAACCCCCCTTATACGATATTTTAAAAAGGGATGCATATGATTACTTATAAAAAAAAACTGGCATATTTGTTAAAAAAAGAAAAATTCAATTTCAATCCTAGGAAAGCTTTTACAATTTTAAACCATGAAGAAAACACCTTTAACTTTTGGTAGGTTTAGTGTTTAATGTTAAAAACAGATACGAAGTAAAAAGTATTTAATATGGGCATTCATTAGAAAATATTCAATACTAAGCATAAGAAATCACGTCTATAGATTACCAGGTCATTTAAGTTAACTCATCCGCCGTTACAAAGTCATTGATGGCGTTACAACAAGTACTCGCCCCAAGAAATATGCGTTAACCTCAGTTGAGAATACATACATAATTGGTCATTACAACCCTTCAGTCAGGATTACGACGTAGTTCCTCATACTACTTATATTGTGTGTTAATTTTATAAATAATTGGCGGGACCTACAGTTTAAAGTCGACTCCGAACGACAGATTTTTGAGAAACTTTTGTCTGAAACTTTTAGTCTGAAGCCAATATTCTTGTCCATTTTCCTGACCTCGATTAGGTCGTCTACTTCCTACATCGTTTAGAATTTATCTATGAAGATATCAATTCAATTTTTATTGTTTTGCGATAACATCGCTTGGGAGAGATCATTATAGATCTGCCCGGAAAAAGCATTTTTAAAGCAAAGTTTGAAGAAGCGATGACCAATACTACATAAATATAAATATAAACTACGATCTGCTGTAATACAGGAACTTCCATATCCCTTACCAGGCTATATAGTTAACAGAGGGGAGAGAACGAGCTAAGAAGTAAGAGTTATCTCATCAGTCTACCAATGCCTCAGGTGAATACCTGGCTAAGACTGAATACCACAGCCAGTGTGTGTTCGACAGTATCTGACTTCTCGAACATTCTGCTGAAAACAGTGATGCCTGCGTATCAGATACTAATTCCCACCCTCAGAGCCCATTGCCCGGACAAGAATAACCTGAGTTTAGTAACCGGTCTTTCAACACAACAATGTACACTCAAGCTAAACTTGTTCAGAATGGGGATCGTCTCGAACTCAACAAGTAGATTCGTTGATGATGAGAATGCGTACTTATTTAGAACCTGCGAGGCAATTTATTCCAACTGGTTGCATAGAAGGTGCTGGCCAAAAAATTGCTATTGTTGACACCGAGTTGTATCCTGAGGTCCTAAAGTACTCCTTAATAAAGTTCAGTATCTATTACGTTTTACAACGTTGTATATGTATATGGACCCTAGTTTCCAGTCTCCGTCTAGTATCTTGATTGATTGGTCCATAGTAGTATATACATACAAACATACATTATTGGTCATTACAACGCTTTAGTCGGCATTAAGACCAAGCTTCCCACACCATTTATGTTGTGTGTGTTAATTTTATATACGAGTGGTTTAAGGCCGACCTGCACGATAGATTTTTAATAAAGTTTTTCATTTATTTTACTCTTAGAATTTTTGCCAAAAATCTGCTGGAGGAGTCGCCTAAGAAATAATTTTTCATATTTTCGATTTGACCTTAGGTTTTGAACCGTGGCCTGGCGTTTAATAAGGCAACACACTACCTATTAGGTTTGTAGTAGTAACCCTTGAAATCCCCCTGGATGGTTGGTTATAGCATCATTCGGGTAACACAGATCTCTTCATATTCCATCCACCCCGCGTTGTACCTAATAACACGCTAAGAATATGTCAATACATACATACATACATACACATAGCCACAGAAGTATACATACGGATAACAAATTTCAGAAATTTTTTAACTAATTCGTTTTCGTTGAAAATCTTTGTAATTGTCTGACAACTTTCCTCGATTTTAAGACGGACTTGGTTAAAAAAAATTTCTGAAATTTGTTAACTTTTGTGGGCCTGATGTATACATTACAAAAGTTAACAAATTTCAGGATTACGACCTACCTTCTCACACCACTTATGTTGTGTGCGTTAATTTTTATACATGAATGGCGGGACCTACAGTTTAAAGTCGACTCCGAACGATAGATTTTTGATAAACTTTTTCATGGCAATTTTATTTTACTCTTACGATTTTTGCCAGAAATCTCCTGTGGAGAAGAAGTCTCCGAAGAAATATTTTTCATATTTTCGGGGTTTGAACCGTGGCCTTACGTCTAATAAGCCAACACACTACCTACTATACTACGGCAACTTCAAGAATATGTCAATAATACCACATATTTAAGTAATAAGCTCAAGTAACCACTTGCTATTAATGGGGTTTAACATCGAGTATTATAAGTTATTAAATTTTACACCTACAGCTCAGCAATACCAGTGTAATTCAATAGAATATAATTTAAAACAAGTTTCACTTCCTGTATTGTGTGTGTGTGAATGTATGCATACGAGCATGTGTTAGTTAAAGTGTACGACCATGTCTACCTGTTTAGTTTAGTTTAATCCTTTTGTTTGTCCACCTTCATTTCTTTTCTTCTTTATGTTTACCCAAGAAACAGTTTATGTGTGTGTTTATTTATCGTCTTTTTTTTTTGTTCATTCACGTTAGCATTTCCTGGCCGACATATTTTCTATTTAATCCTTGTATTGCTTTTTTGTTTTTGTTTCTTTTTTGTTTGTTTTTGTTTTTGTTTCATTTAAGTTCAGTGTGTTTTTAAGTGCAGGTTTATTTAACTTTTTATTCAACATTTTCCTTTAAAATACAAATATTTTTTCTCTCTTCACCTCTTTGCTCTTCATTTGTTGTTAATTTTTTTCTTATATTTTGTTATTCTTTATTCTTTTATCGTCATCGTTAAGGATAATAAATAATTTTTATTTCTTTGCCCCTCTTTGTGCTGTTGTTGTTCATATAAATGTGATAAAACAGAGCGAAAATGGCAAAAGTTTCAAGTGAAACTAAAACTAGAAAGTGTAGTAGGTTTGTAGTATGTATGTATAGATGTATGGGTATGTGTGAAATGAAAAGAGAAAGAATGTGGCTTTTTGTTTTAAGGGCATTTAAATTGTCAGATTGTTTTTATTTTGTGCTTTAAAGCCATTTTTTTCTTTATTAGTAGTATGTGTGTGTGTATGTGCCACCATCACCTGTTTCTTTATTATTTCTCTATTAAACGGAAATTTGTTTATTTTTTTTATACTCTACCAAGAAATAAAGAAGTTTTTTTTCTCCCTCTCTCTCTCCCTATTATCCTCTTGCATTTCTCTTTTAATGTATTTTTAATGTTTATCATATTAAAAGCGAATGTAGAGTTTATTATGCCAAAACTCTGAATGGTTTCGGAGAAAGTTTTTTTATGGAGAGTGTTTATATGGAATTTTATCCTTTAAGCATGTGATTGTCAAATAAAATTTTATGCTCAAATGTTATTGTTGTAGTCAGGAATAGTATTTATTTTTATTTTATTGTATTATAAATATTTTATTACAGTATCAATGATAATGCAGTGTTAGAAATAATAATGAGAGTTTATAGAGAATACGAGTAGCCATATTGCAGAAGTAATCGATTTTTAAATTTTTTTTATTAATGTTTAAAAGTACAGTTTTTTTATGATAATACAGTAAAATTGTTTACCTACTGTGGCAGTTATATTCCTATGTATTAACGACATTGAGAAAACATCAACAACAAAAACAAATAATAATATTATATTGTGATAAATGAAAATCGCATTGCATTAATAAAACGACTTAAAAAATACCATGAAATTTAGAAAATACAGAAATAACAATAACAAATCAACAGTTGCCAGACCTAATGGCCTCTTTGTTCAGCTTCAATTATATTAGGCCCCAGGCCAGATATCAAAACAAAATATAAAAAAAGTATTTCTTCGGCGACTTTCTTTCAGCAGATTTCTGGCAAAAACTCTGAGAGCAAATAAAAATTGCCATGAAAAAATTTCTCAAAAAATCTGTCTTTCAGAGTCGACTTTAAACTGTAGGATTACGACCTAGTTTCTAAAGTCGGCTCCGAACGACAGATTTTTTAGAAACTTTTCATGGCAAATTTTTGCCAGAAATCTGCTGAGAGGAAGTCGCCGAAGAAAAACTTTTTGTATTTTGCTTTGATGTCTGGCCTGGGACTCGAACCCTAAGAAGGAAATTTCACAATTCCATTCACTCTCCCATTCAGATGGAAACGCGCTTCATCGGAGAAGAAGACCTTTTTTTACATAAATTGATATCGACTTTACTTTGCTCCATTACGAATTGAGCGAATTGCTGATTAAGCTGTATTTATTATGCTTGTACAGTAGCGAGAAAAAAATGCAACTCAATGCCATATTATGTTCAACATCGTGTTTTGTCTTATTTACAGATTGTTGTTACCACACCATTATTGAACCTCCACCATGTTTAACAGTTGGCAACTGGTATTTGGGTGAATAACGGTGTTTTGGGGGGCCGACGAATGTGATTTAACCCATCAGAGCCAAATAAGTTAAACTTTGATTCGTCGCTCGACAAAACTTTGGCCCACTGCTCTTTTGGCCAATGCAAGCCGTTTTTTCTTATTAACCTTACTTATAAGTGGCTTCTTGGCTGGTCTTCTAGATTTCTAAATTTATTAATTTGCCTCTGTTAATCGGTTTTTGGCCAATAGACGCCAATAGAAAATCCCTAGTTGCTCGTTTGCATAATTAGTAACATCTGCTGCCGGGTCCGAGGGTCAACTTTTACTATTTTTATCATTTGACGGACAGTAGTGACAGAGTTGCATTTTTTTTCTCGCTACTATATTCCGCCAAAAATTCATTGCGTACTGTTTTGTGAAATGTTAAGTCTTTGAAAACGAAGCAAAATTGATGGTTTTGGTGTTTCAGCGGCACTCTTGATTATATATTTAATGTCCTATTTTTCTTACTACTTTAGGAATGGTTTTTAATAATCAGTATAGATATGCGACAACTGTCAAATTTCAGAGTTGCCACTTGTAAAATAATTACACTAAGTTCCATTATTACAACTTGCCATTAAAGTTGGATATAGTTAAAGGTACATTTAGCTAAAGGGAACTGTAAAGTTACCTTTAACTTATTTTCTTTATTACAACTTACAGATAAAATAAAGTTTATTTTTTCAAAAATATGGCAGTGCCGGAGCAATGTCGGTAAAACTGCTCAATTTAACAAGTTATTTTTAACGCAATGACAACGACGGGCCTCTTTTTTGTTGTTGCGTTTCCTCATTTTGTTTATATTTGAAGTTGCCGTATTGAAAATAATATATAATATGGCATGTTCTAACATAAACTTAAATTAAAAGTTAAAGGTTGGATGATCCTCCCTTTAGCTTAACGATCACCTCTATCCTATTGGGTACTCATAATAATGAAAAACTATTTATCTGCCCGTTAAAATCCTCCCTTTCGTTAACGGCAAGTTGTAATAATGGCCCTAAATTTAAAAAGTGAACCCTTACTATGACACCCTTTGGTGTAGGGTAGGGAATAATGCCTATTGTGGAATTTCTATTATTTATTTATTTATTTATTAATTACAATACAATTACAAATTATATCCTAATTATATACGAGCGAAGTAACTTGACTATTTACTCGGTGTAGTGTCACAGACCAGAGTCTCTGGTGGGAACCGAACCCACGACCCTCATGCTAACAGTCTAGCACACTACCCACTAGACTACCAAGGCACCCGAATTTCTATTATTTTTTCGATTAGTGTTGGGCTTTTCATGCAAACATTTTACACACGTAATTGAATATGTAGTCCAAGCATTGCTGATCACAATAGTCATAGAATTGAAAGAAAATCTATTAAAAATTTATAAGAAAATATTAATCTTTGCAAACAATAAGAATAAACAGAAGCCAAGAGATACACATAGCTAAAAAAGTATACATACGGAAAATAAATTTCGGAAATATTTTTAACTAATCCGTTTTCGTTGAAAATCTTTGTAATTGTCTGACAACTTTCCTCGATTTTAAGACGGTCTTGGTTAAAAAATTTCTGAAATTTGTTAACTTTTGTGGGCCTGATGTACACCTGTACAAATTTCAGAAATTTTTTAACCAATCCGTTTTTTTTTTGAAAATCTTTATAATTGTCTGACATCTTTCTTCGATTTTAAGACGGTCTTTTGCTTTGGTTCAGAAATTTGTGAAATTTGTAAATCGGATGCATACCTTTGTGGGCCTGTGGAGGACCACAATTCAGTTCAATTTCGGAATTTTTTTAACCAATGCAGAAGACCGTCTTAACATCAAGGAAACTATAAAGATTTTCAACGAAGACGGATTACGATTTTAACCGTACGTATAATTTAGTAACTGTGTGTATGCTCTCTTCGAAAATGGCCTTCAAAAAAAAAAATATGATTTGATTTGTCTGAAATATTATAAAATTCGTGAAATTTTTTATTAAATTTTATGATGTTTTTTATTAAAATTCCCAACTACTATAAAGACATCTAAAGCGTAACAAACGAAGCTTAGCACAGTTTATGCTATATTTTAATCATAAAAAATTCTTTTCATATCTCAAGTCTCTTACATTATTTGTAAAACTTTCCTTTTTATGTCTGGTAAACCCTTCGGGCTACTACACTCATGAAAATGATGTTAGTAAACTGCATGGCAAGCCAAATATATTGTTTTAATTATGGAATACATTCAGAGAAAAATAATTATTAAAATGCTATGGTAGTCGTTTTGATTTTTTGTTTGTTTGTTAATTTTGAAAACATTTGTTTCATTGTGATATTAATTATGGCTTGAACTGTTCTGTTCTAATGCAACATAAAGGAAGTTTTCTAAATTGAGGGTGGCTGGGTATTAGGTAGGGTATCATGTTTTCTTACCGTCTTTTGAATGTTGAATAGATTTTGTGTAGTTTCTCATGAATCCAATAGAAAAATCTTAAGAATACGGAAGTAGCAGGAAATTTTTCCCACTTCACCTCTTATCACTCAAAGTATATGCCATTTCCTGCTCTGCTTTTTACGTCTTTTTCTTTTTGGTTGTCAAATTTTGTTGCCTGGGTTTCTTTATTTTTTTTTCTCTCAACTTTTGATTTCTTTACTTAGACTGCTTCACTAGAAAAAAAAGAATTTGGAAGAGAAAAAGTTTTTTTAAGAAAACGCAAGAATTTCTTAAAGTTTTATGAAGAAAAAAAAAAAAAACAAATGAAAGCAAAAGAGTAAAAGAAATCTGAAACGGCATCATAAACATAAAATTGAAATGAAATTCGTAGAAAAACTAAAAAATTTATTTCAGTTTTTCTCTCCATTTTTCTTTTTTTTTTGTTTTCTCAAGAAAAACTTGAAAAATGTTTAAATTTTACTTTAAAAAAGAGAAGAAAATTTTTCTCGATAAAAATTCGTTAAGTTTAGTGTGCAATAATTTCTATGAAAGAATGAAAGTAAAGGAAATTTGTGTTTTTGAATAAATAGATTTAAAAATACATTAAAGGCTTATTAGACTAAGCATCGTCACGGTGTTTTCAGCAAGGATAAATACAACAGACTTAATGGACGTAAAAAAGTCGTAAGAGTACGCCGCCCAGACGTGAGTTTGGTAGTCATGCCTTGGTTAGGGCAACTAATTAAATTCCTATCTTTCTACATACATACATACATACATACATAAATACATACATACATATAGGATTACGGCCTAGCTTCTCACACCACCCATGTTGTGTGTGTTAATTTTATACATGACTGGCGGGTCCTACAGTTTAAAGTCGACTTCCGAACGACAGATTTTTGAGAAACTTTTTCATGGCAATTTTATTTATTTACTCTCAGAGTTTTTGCCAGAAATCTGCTGAGAGGAAATCGCCGAAGAAATATTTTTTCATATTTCGTTTTGATATCTGACCTGGGGTTTGAACCGTGGTCTTACGTCTAATAAGCCAACACACAACCTACTAGACTACGGCGACTTCAATAGGCTTAATGGACATAAAAAGTCGTAAGAGTACACCAATTCATGTCTTGTTTAGGGCAACTAATTAAATTCCTATCTTTCTATGGGCCACAATCTTCGATTAGGATTGTATTCTAGCAACGGAATCACGTTTTTCTACGATTTGGATTTAAATCATAGCACCACGTTTCTCCCCCAGAGGCCTCTCATAATTGGACCTCTGTCCAAAGTCCTGGAGATCTCAACACTCGTAGTAACAAAAATAATCCTCTGCTGATCAATCCGTTTACCTAGAGTGGAGGACCCAAGAAAGATGATGCCGAAAGGGTATATAAATGCATTTCTTCCCATACAGCATGAATTTCGATAAAAAAAAATTCATGATTTGCAGATGTTGTTCGTTGGTTACTTTATTCGTAATATAATGGCAACGAAATTTTTTTTTTTTATACTTAGGGCCTTTATTACAACTTGTCGTTAACTAAAGGGAGGATTTTAACGGGCAGATAAATCGTTTTTCATTATTATAACTGGGCAATAAGGTAGAACTGAGCGCTAAGCTAAAGGGAAGATCTTCCTACTGGTAACTTTTAAAGTTAATTTTATGTTAGAACAAGTTCTAACCATATTATATCTTATTTTCAATATGGCAACTTCAAATATAAACAAAATGAGGAAACACAACAACAAAAAAAAGACCCTTCGTTGCCACTGCGTTTAAATAAAACTTGTTTAATTTGAGCAGTGTTATCAACATTACTCCGCCACTGCCATATTTTTAAAAAAGTTAACTTTATTTTATATGTAAGTTGTAATAACGAAGATAAGTTAAAGGTATCTTTAAAGTTCACTTTAGCTAATGCTTACCATTAACTAAATCCAAGTTTAACGATACGTTGTATTAATGGTCCTAAGAAACCATATTACAAAAAACTTAACTATTACAAGCGGAAATTATTTTCATGCATTAGTATTTTTGGTGATTAATTCTTGCCGACAGGTTCATATCCTATAACTGTTGGTACTCTAACAAATAATTTCATTATTATCATTCATTTCTAAATAAATTTTTTTTCTTTTCTTTTCAGGTAAGTTTTTACAAAACTTTTATTGTATTCCAATTCGTGGTAATTAAATGTACTTTATAAGAATGTAAGTGTATAATCAAATTATAAAAAATTTAATTTAATACTTGAAAATTTCTAATGCATGAAAAGAATCAAACCTAGTGTAATAGATTTGACAAAAAAAAATTCGGAATTTCTTCCATTACAACCTTTATTTTGACACCATTTTGATGGCCTAATATTCTAATAATATTTGCTGGTAATATATTCTTCTCTTTTTTGAAAGATTAGGCCAAATTTTATACAAATATACAGATGTACGTAATTGGTCATTACAGCCCTTCAGTCAGGATTACGACTTAGCTGTTGTTAAGTTTATCCATAAGTGGTGGGACCTACAGTTTAAAGTCGACTCCAAACCACAGATTTTTGAGAAACTTTTTCTTAGCAATTTTATTTACTCTCTTAGACTTTTTCTTTTTTGTCTCTTCCATACCTAAAGCCCTACGTCCTCTAAATCCCCTAGTGTGCTCAGCCATATTACTTACTTAATTGGCCATTAATAACCCACAACACATCCTTCCAGGCGCCTCTGCTTCTTGCGCGCCTACGCCAATCGATGACAGAGCTTCCTCGATTTGGTCCTTTCAACGCATACAAGGTTGTCCTCTTCGCCGACTTCCGCAGATCCCAGCATCAAATACCCGCCTCGCCGGAGCATCCTCTTTCATTCGAACGACATGGACGAGCCAGCGCAGCCGCTGGATATTAATACGCTGTACAACGTCTATGTCTGTTGGATCGGATGCGGAAATCATCGCCAACTCGTATTGGACCGAAGATCTTACGTTGGACTTTTCTCTCGAATACTTTCAAGGCTGCTGCATCAGTGCTTAATAGGGTCCATGCCTCTGCGCCATTAAGAAGCACGGGTAGGTAGAGTATTAGTTTTATCGTACGAGAGAGGTCTCTGCTACTCAATTGCCTATTGAGACCATAGTAGCACCTGTTTGCAAGAGTGTTCCTGCGCTTGTCATTTACTGCGAGACCCATCTTTAGTAGACTTCCGTTCAATAACTCTAAAGGCAGCAGTAACATCTCGCCGTATGATGTCAATGTCGTCAGCGTACGCAAGCAATTGGACACTTTTTTGAAAAATAGTGCCATTGCGATGCACTCCCGCATTTCGCAAAACACACTCCATGACATACGTAACATAATTGGTCATTAGGATTACGGCCTAGCTTCTCACACCACTCATGTTGTGTGTGTTAATTTTATACATGAGTGCGAGGACCTACAGTTTAAAGCCGACTCCGAACGACAGATTTTTGAGAAACTTTTCATGGCAACTTTACTTTTACTCTCAGAGTTTTTGCCAGAAATCTGCTGAGAGGAAGTCGCCGAAGAAATATTTTTTCATTTCCCGCCGCTCATGTATAAAATTAACGTACATGTTGTTTGTGTAGTGTGAGAAACTAGGTCGTAATCCTGACTGAATGGTTTTCACGACCAATTATGTACAACGTTTAAGGGAGAAACATTTCTTTTGCTTAAAATTGCAATTAAAAGGAAGTAATCGTCTTTTAAAAGTAAAAATCCCCAAAAATAATTCATTGTTCCATATTCCATTGATGGGTTTGATCTTTATTTGACGGTATTTGGCTACCAACTATACATTTTAATTAATTTTTAAATAAAATACCTGACAATACCACTCTTTCTCTCTCTTTCTCCCTATTAAAATCAAAATATTTTAAATTAAAATAAAAAAATAAATGCTGGTCCTTTCAACCGCTCCTGCAATTACACAAGTCTGGTAAACAATTTTTGTGTTGTTGTTTATTTTACAACCTGCTTTATGCAGGTTTCCAGCAGCACTCATACTGTAATTATACCACAATAAAGTCCCAGTGTGCAGTTGTGACTACTGCAACAGTGCCGGACTATGTATGCATGATAATACTGCTGGTGTGGTGATGTACTGACGTTTACAAGGATGATAATAATGTTGACAATCTATTTCTACTCGTACATGAAATGAAATTTAATAACAAATACTCGGCAGGTGGTGGGAAGACTTAAATTACTTTTTTATTTAATTTTTTTCTTTAATGTGTTCTCGTAATAAAGAAAATTTTGTTTTAAAAATAATGGGGAATCAAATTTAAATTAAAAATCATACTTAGCAGTGGGAAACATAAGTATACGATAAATTAAGGCAAGTAGTGTGTAATAAAAATTCGGTTTTTTAAGCTAACAACTGTACTCTACTCTGTTCTTACTTTTTACGCGGCTTTTGGTCTGATAAGCAGTTTCTATTCCCTTTTTTGACAAGTTATTGTCGAATTTGCTTTGGATATGGGATAAATTCTCTTCATGGCTTATCAAAGCGAGCTGGGTTAAACGAATAAGCTGCTGTACTTGGAGTTTCGGTATCAATATTGATTTCCATCTCCATTAGCAATCATTTCTCTAACCTATAGGAAGGAGTGAAGATGTTTACTTCGCGGTAAATGTTCTCAATACCGGCGAATTGTGCTTAAAGTTCAAAGAGCGGTCAACAACACCAATAGGAAGAAGCCCAGAAGTAATTTTTATTCAGAAATGATACAAGTTTAGGGTGTATAGTATAAATATACACCGATACTGTCAACCCAAGGCCAAATATGGCTTATTGTGATATCACAGTCATCATTTCCCCTAATCCTGTCACGATCCAGAGCTTCTGAGAAAGCCACTTAGACTTAGATTCTTTCCGCTTCTCAATGCTTTTTTTTAGGAGGTGCACTTTTCATACGCGTTAATTTGTTTTTTTTTTTTTTTGCATCACACACTCTCTCCTTCCTCGTTGTTCTAACTTTCAAGTTCACTTGACCGCTATACCGCCAACCAGTAGGCCACAAAAGAATGCCACAACTTTTGTAACGAAATCAGCGAAAACTAAGAAAAACATCCTTGAAAAAGGATCAAATTAAAAACCACCATACAAACGCAACTGTTCAAAACTTTCAAGAGAGGGAAGAAATTTAAACAATTTTTTTGAAGATTTTTTTTTTGTTTTTCCAACGTTTTTAAGTACCATTTGAGGTAAGAACGTAGTTACAAAACAATAGGGCACGTATAATAGAAATATTACAAGTATTTAGTTACATTTGTTGGTGTTATAATAAAAAAGTTGTAATAAATTTTAATATTCGTTACAATGCTGTACGATAGCATGTTGAGGCCGATATCAAATGGCTTCATAATGAAAATATATTGCAACACAAATGCTCATTCGGCCACACTTACACCACACTGATGAGATATCATATGTACGTACGAGTGTTCTATAAAATAATCGTGGATTTGTTTCACGAAAATGTATACTCAGTCTGTGCTCATGTCCGGAATATGATACAATCGAAAAGTACTTTTTTTTACTTAAAGTACTTAAAGTACCTAAATTACTTAAATTATTACATCCAATAAACAATACAATACAATAATGATACAATAATGTATCAGTTTAATGGAAATTATTTTTAAAACAATTCAAAAAGCACAAGAAATATCATATTATGGCTCTACATGGACCAAAAGTACCCTAAAACACTAAAAGTACTATTTTTGTAAATTGTAAAACAAATTTCATATTTTCTTTGTCAAATTTAACATAAAACTGCTAAGTTGAAATATTAATAGCATGAGAAAAGTACCATAGGAAAAATACTAAACTTACTGAAAGGTACGGTACGTCCTAATTAATAAACAAATAATTTAAAAAAATTTAAATTTCATTGCTTTTAAAACTTATAACAATAGTGTATAGATAAAAAAGTACTTTTTTGTAAATTCATAATTTCATATTTAAACAGAAAAGTATTACAATAAAATCATAAGGTACCAAACTATAGAAATATTAGAAATAAAAAAGTACCAAAAATTTTTTTCTCTCGCTTAAAACCCTATACTCGTCATTACCCACGCATCTACTATGTAGTTTATAAACATCTGGAAAGTTGTGTGCCTCGATCCATTTTATTTAGACTTATGAGCCTTAACTAAAAGGCTGCACCATTTCTGAGTCACTCTAGAGTATCTTTCTAGCGTATCGTTATTTTGTAGTACGTTTAGTTTTTGGTATAAAAATTACATGTAACGTACTTTTCTGAAGTACTTTTTTAGAAAAAAATTTTGGTTTTGGAAAACATATTTAAAAATTCTATCATTTCGAAAAAGTACATACATACATACATACATACATAATTGGTCATAACAAGCCTTCAGTCAGGATTACGACCCAGTTTCTCACATCACTTATGTTGTGTGCGTTAATTTTTATCCGTGAGTGGCGGGACCTACAGTTTAAAGTCGATTCCGAACGACAGATTTTTGAAAAACTTTTCGTGGCTATTTCATTTACTCTTAGAATTTTTGCCAAAAATCTGCTGAGAGGAAGTCCGTGAAGAAATATCTTTTCATATTTCGCTGAGTTGGAGATGTTTGACCTGGGGTTCCAACCGAGGCCTCACGTTTAATAAGCCAACGCACTACTTCGAAAGAGTACACTCTCTGTAAATTAAATTTTAAATGGAAATAAATTCTGAATTAAAAAATTTACAACAACTGATGTGTTGATTTTAACAATCATGCATGCAGTCATCCTGCATATGTTGTTGTTTCTTTATTGCCATTGTTGTTGTTGTTGAGCTGCCCACTATAAAATTGTCCAATTTAAAACCGTGAAAATATGTTGCAAACATGCTTCTTCTGTTTGATTTTCGAACAACAGCAACAAAATTTGTTATTTTTCAAAATGTTTAACAACATAATGGAGAGAGATGAGTGCTAAGGGGAGGGGGATATAGAACAGCAAACGTAAAAACTATTCATTTGGAAAAATTCAAATGAAATTTCCAAAAACAAAAAAAAAAACAAAAAATTTTGAATAGAAAATAATTTTTATTTTTTTTTAATTTTTTTTTTCGATTTTTATTACATATTTTTCCTTAATTGGATTGAGGGATAAAAATGTAAAATTGAAATTGTTTACAATTTAATATTGTTATTGTTGTTGCTGTTGTTGCATTTTCAAAAATAATTGCTTGCAATAGTTGTTGTTATGGCAGAAAATAATTCTCCATGTATGCAGTATACATACATATATTTAAAGCGGCTTTTAAATATGAATTTGAAATGCCAATAAAGTACTATTTTATTGTAATAAATCCCCTTTTAAGTAAGTTTTAAAAATTTTTCATAAAATTAGTGTACTTGGGGGAGTAAGTGATTTCGATTTTTGCTAATAGCTGGAAGAGCGGAAGAGGTACAGTCTCTGGTATTTATAGGTACTTACGTAAGTGGTCATTATAACCCTTTAGTAAGGATTACAACCTAGTTTCTCACATCACCCATGTGGTGTGTATTAATTTTATCGTATAATAGGGAGAAAGTTATCGAAAGAAATATTTTGTTTTTTTCGATATATCTGAGCTAGGGTTTGAAACACGGGCTCTTGTCTAATAAGCCAACCTATTTCCTGTCCCGCATACATACATATATATTGTGATGTATTTGACTTTTGGGTCTATGTCAAATTGCAGTGTGTTCCAGTCGCAGTCCTAAGCTCTGGATAGGACTTAAGCCCTACGAGGCTTCGTACATATTATAACGAAGTAATAATGAAGTGTTTTTGCAGCTACATTCGCTCACTCACCCAGCTTGAGTCCAACATCGTGTTGAACAACTATCGCTTTCAAAACATTCGGATATTCGAAGAAATAATACGATGTTGAGTGCGCTCCTACGTAATCATCCCTTCATGACTCCATACCCATTCAGTTCAGCTCTCTGGTTTGAAGGATAAATGCGCGTAAAAAAAGAAGGAACTCCGATAGGCTATCAGAATGTTTGCTGTCTTTTTAACGATAGAGAGCGCAAAAACTCTTCTGATCATTGTAGGAAAGTCAATTAAGCTTTAAATGGGAATAATTTCCCATAGTTTAGCCTCATTGTGGCTATAGTAGGACTGGTCAGAATGGAGAAGAAAAGAAAGCGAGAAAAAAACGTGGAAACCTTATTTCAGAACTGTCTTAAGAACATGTCGCAAAACAAATCTGGTCAGTTTTGTCATTGATACCGGTTGGTTGTCGCGAATACTAACACGCATACTCCTTCACTTTCCGATTTAAGATGTTCGCAAAGGGAAAAATCCAGCATATCCAACATTCCCTATCAAAATTTAGTGAGGGAAAGAACGGGAATTCTTACAGTTCTTGGCAGGAATTCAATCAGTGGCCTTATGAGTGCAATTATTGGAAAATTTATGTTTGAAAGTATCTCTAAGATTATAAGCTGTCCATATTTTAACTATTGTAGGAGCAGTTTTGCGGAAGTCGCCGTAGTCTAGTAAGTAGTGTGTTGGCTTATTAGACGTAAAGCCAGGGTTCGAGCACCAGGCCAGACATCAGAACAGAAATCTCAGCAGATTTCTAGCAAAAACTCTGAGAGTAAATAAAATTGCCATGAAAAGTTTCTCAAGCATCTGTTGTTCGGAGTCGACTTTAAACTGTAAGTCCCACCACTCACGTATAAAATTAACAAACACAGCATAAGTGGTGTGAGAAACTAGGTCGTAATCCTGACTGAAGTGTTGTAATGACCAATTATATGTATGTATGTAGGAGCAGTTTTGCATAAGGAAGAGGATAACACCGCATGGAATCGCATGAGTCTAAATTAGGGATGTTGTTTTCAGGCCTATAAAAATGCCATAAAGCCTTGGAATGAGCTCACAAAATCTGCAAGCAACTCTTAAACTATCCTTAAGAGACTTTTATTTACAGAAATTGTAATTTTCTACGTTTTTTTTTTTTTCAAAAAAGTACAAAAAAAAAGTTTGTGGAAAAGTACTTTTATTAACAACAATATCTATGAAATATTTTATTTGGTTTAAAATAAAACAAATTGTACTTCAAGTACCCTTAGGTAATAAAATTTCCAGATACCTGTTGTACAAAATTTAAAATCTTTGAATATAAATTTTTCTATCGTTACAATAGCAATAAATAAACAGCGTTGCATTAAAACGGTACGTTTATAATTTAGAAAAATAGTACCAAGTAATATCAGTTAGTTTATTGCATTATTATTTTAAAATCAAATCTTTTTTTATAAAAATAGTACTCTAAACCGTCCCTTAAATTTCTTTTTTAGAGAAATGCCAACAAATTTCCTTAAATTTAATTTTATTTAATCTCTTGACCAGGCAACATTTACGAGTACAATTCCCACACCTTAAACTTGTCACTTTTCTTCGTTTGTTTTGTGTGTGTGTGTGTGCGTGTGTCCTTTAAGCGCCTTGTGACCTTGAACTCAGTGCTACTCAGCTCTGCGTTAAGGCATACGCTTTTTCATTTCTTTCCCTTTCTTGTTTGGCCATTTGTAAGTCTCAAAGAATTATTTTTGTTTTTATTCCATAAGGTTGAGCTCAACATTAAAGGTTTTTCCATTCATTTCCTTCCCTCTTGAAAGCCATTCTTATGTTCCTTATTTTTCTTTTTGTAACTTTTTTTGCCTGAAGCACTGGCATATATTGTACAAGAGGAATGAACAATAACAACAACAATAAAAAAAATTCATAATTTTAAATTAAGTGTGTAAAGTTGTAAAATTCATATTAATTTTTAACAAAAAAGTACGATTTAACAATTGGAAAAAGTACCCAATGATTTAAAGCTTAATTAAATGATTTTATACGGTGTTAAAAGTGGTTTAAAGATAGTCTGCAGAGAGGTTTAAATTAGGAATTCACTGTTTATTCTTTTAAGGAATCCTCTAGGTTCACAAAGCATGTGCAAGTTTAATTAATCAAGTTTTCTAGCTCAGCGGGTGATTGGTCTACGGTAGCAGGTCATAGCATGATAGAATCACATTGTATGTATGGCATGGCGCCGTGCTATTGAATCCACATATTGTTGGTAATCTGGGCAGCTGGCTAAAAGTGGTTGCTAATTCTATGGTGCTCGCTGTTCATAGCAATGGCCATTCTCGAAGAAATATGGACCGTCGTCCTCTCCATCAAACAGTGACTTTTTCGTCATGCATTGGACGATCTTGAATCTCATATGATTTGGTATTCCTCCAAATTTTAAAATTTTATTTGTTCACGTATCCATTCATCCAGAAAGTGGCCTGCCTCATCACTGAAGGTAATTTATCGATGAAAATTAAGATCAGTTCACATCTGCTAAAGAGCCGACTCACATCCTTGCCTATAGTCGTTTGCCTCCAGTTTTTTGCTCAGTTGAATTTAGTACGTGTGCAGACCCAAGTCCTGACACAAAATTCGCCAAGTTGTGGTTTGTGAAAGGCCTTGTGTTTCTGTAAGCAAAGTGAAATTCACTGCCTTGAATTTCTCCTACACTCTCTTACTGGCAGCCGTAATGTTACCGGTAGTTCTAGTGTTTCATCGACCTATGGGTCTTGGTACATCGCTTGCGAAACAGTTGACTTACAAGTATATTTTCTACATAGAAGCTAGTTAAGCATAACAAAGAGGGTCGTCGTATGGATAGCGCACAATGCATCCGTAATCTGTATCGTAACAGATACATTCTCTCTATTAAGGTGGAAGACAACTTTACAAAGAAGATCACACCAATAAGAAGTGCCCACCTGGTATTAATAATTGTCGTATTCAGGAAGTAGGGGCGTGCAAATTGTTTTACGAAATACTTCTGCAGAAGCTGTAATAGGAATAAAAAGGGGAGGCCACAGAACACCGTCTCTATCATTGTTCTGCACTTGGAAAAATAAAGAAAATTATTTTCGGTCATTAAACATTTATTGACAGAATTTTTATGTTTTCCTAGTTTCTTGCCTCCCTTAATTCTGTTGGAGATTGCATAATTGTAGTCTGCATAATATAGAAGTCATTACATTCAATAGCATCAGACATTAATTTCCGAGAATTGCTTTTAATTTTTCTCCTGCCTATCGCTTCAATAACTACAAGGTACAGTAGCAGTAATAGACAACGCTATTTAATACCAGATATGACTCAGTTATTACGTCAACTGTAATATCGAGTACAAGAACTCGTTACAGCAACTTTGGGGTTATGTCGTGAATTTTCACATTGTAGCCTTGGAATCAGTAGAGGATAACCGTATTCTTTCTGACTCAGTTTCTTTAGACAGTCCTTCGATTAATCTTATAAAAGCCGAGTGCTCGAATGGCGGCCTGACTATCATACAGTATCGCTATGTCTTTTTTCTTGTACGTCCTATTGTTAAGTTGAATTAAGCACACCTTTCTGCGGCATAGACTTCCATTTTAAAGATATCCGCGAGTTTCGCCATAGGCTCAGAACATTTCATTCTGAGTTTAAAAACTCGTACTCCTATTTCAATAGCCGCCGTTCTTGACCAGCATGTATGCCACAAAATAGTTCCTATTTTAAGAGAGGATGCACCTTCCAGATTATTCGATTCACTTTTGTTACTTAGTCCCGTTGCAAAGCACTTTCCAATGGATTCCTTAGGTACTGAAATCCACTAACCTTGGTCCATAAAGCTTAGGTTTTTACTACTATGAGCAATAGATTTAAATCTCCCACCAGACACTAGTCTCTATCATGCCCGAATCAAATGGAGCTATTTCCAGATTCGTTCTACTGTCTAGACAATTGCCCGACAGGTCACTATTGGCCTGATCATCATGGTGTACGTCCAGTGCAAAATTCTTGGTTTTATCCCCAGGATTTTCCTGCAAGCCTTTTCTATACCATTATGGCATGCCTAGTCCTTGCCCTATATACCACGCTGTACGTTAAGTATCTTTTCGAACTGGTCCCTCAATCCCTTGAACTGCTCTTCTATACTAATGTAGAGATTAACATTAAAATGTTTTAACCTGATAACTTTCTCTTGAAATTACTTGAGTAATGTACATACAATTGACCATTGCGTAACACTGTAGATCAAATTCGTTCAAAAAAATTATTTCCAAATCTTTGTAAAAAAAAAGCGCTTAATTTTTAGCACACTTTCTATGTTTGTTGTCTACGCTAAACGATTGCCTCTCTTTCAATTCGTCTTAGGAACATTAAAAAGTAATTTAAAAATAAATAGCCGTACATTTATTAATGTCCACAGACTGTCTGGTGCGACACAATTATTTTTGGTATAACATACTTGTAGCATACTTTGAGGCATTCGCAGAAATAAAACAGTCTCTCTGTATACATTTTTATGCTCTCTATTTCTCTTTCTTAAATTCATGCTCTTCGTTGTTTGTTAGAGAAACATGGTGAAATTGAAACATTGTGTGAAACATGTTTTTATGTTTTGTTTTGTTTTCGTATGGGCTTTTTTTATTCTTTAGGTTGTTGTTGGTATTATTGTTAGTGGTGGCATTACTTCTTTTACTGCATAAAGTTCTCGTTTCTCTGTATTTTTATGATTGTTGTTCCCTAAGCTTTCTCATCTCTATTAAAAGGAATGGCAACATTGAGGTGTACTTACTTATAATTTCTCTCTCTCTCTCTCTCTTCCTGTCTTTTATTTTTGCTGTAGTTGTTTTTGTTTTTTTTTTATTATGCACTTGTTTTCTAGCTTATATACAGAGATTTTTAGTTGTGAAAAGTTTCTGTAACGAGAGTGTGTAATTTTTTTATGTTTAGTCGTGTTTTTGTTTCGCAAACGTTTGTAACGTTAGTTATATGCTAAGCGGTTAAAATTTTTGTTTAACGTTTTTTTTGTGTGAATATAATAAAACAAACAACAATAATAATAAATACAAAAAGAAACATAAATTAATTGTGTATTCAGTGTAAAAGCATTTGTTTATTTTCTATTTTTGTGGAAGAAAAAATTATTTTCAACTCGCATTTTGTGATGACAAAGTCAATTATTTACGACAGTTATATCAACAACAACAACACCAATAATCCTAAAAGTCAATTACATACATATGGCATATCAGTGAAAAAAATCACACCAACAACATTTAAAATTTCTTATGCTTGATTTTCATTCAAGAAAAATTTTCAATAAAACTTAAAAAAATTAAATTTTTTCCTTTCAAATGGTCCAAGTAAAATCCAAAAAGCAAAAACCAAAAACCAAACAACAGTTATGAAAAGAAAATGTCAGAGTTTATGCTCGTCCCAACTACAAAATTACATGGTAATTACAACGCCGTGAGTATAAGTGCATGAGAAGCAAGAGAGTGTAATAAAAAAATTCTGTTACAGCGAAAATTTCATAATCATTTACAAAAAACAACAACAGCAACAATAATAATATTTAAAGAAAAAAATTAAAATTCTTTTACCAAAAAATAAAAAAATGTCTACAACAATAAACACAGAAACAACAACAGCAACAGAAATAGAAAAATTAAGTGGAGCAACGACTGCATTAACAAACAATGCAACGAAAAGTGTTGCTAACGCTGAGGTTGTTGTTGTTGTTGCTGAAAGCAACACTTTTAATGGCGGGGCAGCAGAGGCGCTTGGTGAATATGAACCTGATATTACGGCTGAAAACACTATTTTGCCAGTAAAGCCGAGCAGTTCTCCTTCTCCATCTCATAATTCTGTTTCATCGTGGTCAGATGTTTTATGCGCCAACGCATTGTGTTCCTCTACACAGCAACAACAACAACACTGTTCGACAACATATAAAGAAGAAAAAGAAGAAGAACAAGACGAAAACATGGAAAATATTATGTGCTATAATGAATATGATAATACAACTTTAAATAATATGGAAGCTGCAGTAGCGGCAGCATCAGCAATAACAACAATATCATCGTCAGCCAACTTAATACCCCATTTGGCTTCAAGCCAAAGTAATTTAACAACAGCAACAACATTATCTATTCAACAGCAGCTGTACTTAGAGCAACAGGACACCTCAGCTTTCGATAGCGGCCGTGAATCTGTCAACGATTGTGATTCCTCACTTGACGAGTCCATTAATTATCCTGTTGCTGTTGCTCTACTTGCCTCTTCATCATCATCGTTATCATTGCCGTTGCAACAGCAACGTTATAAAAAGCCGTGTACTTTAGATTTTTATGCCAGCACTGGCTCCCAGTCCAAATGGTATTTACCGCCTCGGGATGTAGTGAAAATTAATGTTCAATCTGCTGGCGAATTAATGTTAACGAAATCATGTGTCAGCATAGCTGAACCAGAATCATCGGTTGTGACACCACCTTCGGATCATGGTGGCAACGATGGAGATGGTGCTATTTCTCAGGATGAGGCACTAACAGCAAATGATAAAATGTAAGTGGCACAGTTATTATTGACAATACAGTAGATAATCGTTAGCTTGAATCTTGAATCAACTTTTGTACCTTAAAACGAATCTTTAGTATTTAAGTTGTAAAAAAAAAAATAAGGAACTGATATCTGCAGATTGTATGAGCTCTCTGCCAGTCATTCTGTATTCAAATCCCTAATGTGGTATGTACATGTGAAAGTGTAATTTTATTTGCCGTGTAACTGCGTAGGTAAGAAATGTAGGTTTAGAGGGCAATTGGTTAGAGCAAGCTGTGTGATAATGATGATAATGATAAACCAATTTTCGTAGAGATGAAGTCCGAGTCCAAGTTTTCAATGCTCAGGCATTTAGTGCTGACATTTACAATAAGCACTGGCTTAGCTAATTATGAGTACCTGGTCACTTCTAAAGTATTGAGTCATGAAAACATCGATCGGATGTTAATAAATTTGTTCAGTTAAGATAAACAGGGCTTAAAGAAATTTTATTGCATTATCATGGACTATTCTGCGATATCCACTAGCAAACGGCTAACAATGCCTCCTACCAAATGACCCAAGCAATCTTCATTAAGCAGAATGTCCTAACCTTGGTGTTCACTCAGATCAAACGTCTCTTTCAATATATCTTTATATCTTTTTGTTCATACTAGGAACATAAGCATGTCACAAAGCACTTCACCATGCTCTCATCTTTTCTTAGTCTTGTTTCAGTTCCACTAACGAAACATAGCCAGGTTAACGGCTGATTGTTTTATTTTCGCTAGTCTGAGGATCATAGATGTTGTCTAGGTTGTTAAATTTGAATATTCTGAACGAATTGAATTTATTAATTATTTACAGTCTGCTTATGTACTGCATTCTCTTGTTTATCTATATCGACAATGGTGCTACGTTCGTATGCAAAGGCATGCCTTTAAGACAACTAAGGTTTTGAATAGGAGATTTAGGCAATTTTATAGCCTAGCCTATGGAAAATTTATTGTTATAAATAGTATAAAACACTACAAGGATATGGCTTAGACCTTATATTTGTAATTTTTTTTAATAATCACAGTGCGCATGACTCTCTCTCACAACTGTTTGGCATAGAAAGTATACACTGTGTTCGTAATTTCTTCGGAGTGTTACTGACCTCCTAGATCAATTAGAAAGATAAAAGAAATTACAATACAAATTTATAGAATAATTAAGTTAAATAATTATGTTCTCACCAGCATTTTATTATACTTAATGACCCATTAGAGCATGTATGTATGTACATAACAAGGCATTAAAGACTTGCTACTGCCTGAAACTATGGGGGAGAAAAGAAAGTTAATTAGTGTGTTAATCGTAAAAACAAAACTATTATTGCTTTTATTTTATCGCTCATTTGTAGAAAGAGAAAACAAAAACAGAAATAGAAAATTCAACAGTTTGTAAACATACCACCACATACCTCTGGTTTGAATTTGTTCATTACGAATTGGTACAAACACAAAATAACCATAAGGCCATAAGGTTGTCAAACGAATCATTGGTGACACTTTCAAGATGTGACCATCATAAACCAAAAAAAAAAGAAAACAGCTTTCAATGTGGCAAAACGAACTCAAAGTGGTTGTTAAAAATTTCAACTGGAAGATATGATTGCCTTAAAACAAATTTGTGATGTGTTTGAACGTTTGCTTTAAACTGTTTTTCTTCTGGGGCTTGTGAATGTTGTAGGTAGCAAAAGAAATCCGCTATTAGTGCCACTATTAGTCCACTGTCTACTAGTTATCTAAGTTTGATTAGTAAAATTAAGTTTTGACTGACTGGTGCTGTTTTCAAAGCACAATGAGGGCAGTATTCTGTGTGACTGAGGTTCCACCTGATAGAATGTGCTGCAAGTATCAACGTATGGTGTGATAAGTACACGAAAAACCCCTTCTATGCTACCTACGAGTTTCGAAAGCCATTTATTTCTCTTTTTGTCTCCATCAAGTTTAACAATTTTATTTCCAAGCCTCAATTTTAATGCCTTATATGGTGTTTGAGTCGCCGTAGTCTAGTAGATAGTGTGTTGGCTTATTAGACGTAAAGCCAGGGTTCGAGCCCCAGGCCAGACATCAAAACAAAATACAAAAAGTATTTCTTCGGCGACTTCCTCTCAGCAGATTTCTGGCAAAAACTCTGAAAGTAAATAAATTGCCATGAAAAGTTTCTCAAAAATCTGTCGTTCGGAGTCGACTTTAAACTGTAGGTCCCGCCACTCATGTATAAAATTAACACGCACAACATAAGTGGTGTGAGAAACTAGGTAGTAATCCTGACTGAAGGGTTGTAATGACCAATTATATGTATGGTGTTTGATGCCCACACATATATCATTCAAAAGGACGTTTGTCAATCCAGTTTTTACGGTCTTATGTGTCGTTTGGTAGCATACTTTGAACAAGAGCTTTCAGTGGTTGTTCTTGGATATGTTTTAAAGAATTACGAACCTCGTTGAGTATCTCTGGAGTCAGAGAGATGAAGAGTTAACCTCAGGCGGCTCTTGACTTTATGCTCTTGCTGGCTCCACTGAATCTGTACGTCAAGTGAGGTGCGACACGTAGCGCCAAACGTCCAAGGGATTTGGAGAGAAAACAGCGCCTGATACGTCACTTTGGCATTCTGAACGTTTTATTACCAAGACAGAATAAGGTTTACAAACTTCTTGATTGAAACAATTACTGTATGGTATCCGAGGCGATGTTTCTATCTGAGCTAGAGATTGTCACATCGGACAGGAGCCTGTGGGACGAACTATCGTCTTTTGAACAGAGGTATTTGCAATTTTCCGATGCTCTAGCCAGATTGAATTCACTGAATGTGAATTCCAAATTAAAATTGTTTTTTCCAAAACTCGCCAATACTTTTTATATGACCCAATGTTCTATTATAAAAAAAAATATTGTTTATTTACCTTAAAAGCTTTTCGTATTAAAATCCACCACAATTTAAAATTACTAAAGCTTGAAAATAAAATCATTTTGTTAAGGTATTAAATCCATACAAAATTGACGATTTAATGAGCTTAAGTCTGAAGCCTGATAAATTCCAATAAAGGACGATGATGATGAGTTAACAAAATGAGTTTCAATTATTTATTCATTTATTTGGCTTATAAATATAAAATCATTGTGTAGCCAAGCCAATTCTATGCCATTTGTGTGTGTGTTCATGGAAATGGCTGAAATACATTCAAAAAGTTGTGTTCAAATAATAATGACCTCGACTTTGGTCAGGGCCATCAACTGTTATCGACGGCATTATGTTCTCTTATTGCGATGCTGTGAGTAGTAGTATGTATGTATTGAGAGTTATTGTTGCTTTTGGCTGTAAAGGGATTAAATGATTAACAAATTAATTTAAATTATCGCATTAAGCCACACTTAATTTTATTACGTTTATGTTTTCTTTGTGTTTTATTTTGTTTTACGTTTATTTGTTTTTATTTTATTGTGTTTCTTGACTTTTTCGTAATTGTGATGGTGCCATTAAGAAAATTCTATTGAATTATTTATTAAGATGAATCAATGAATGAATGAATGAATGCATGTTTGTTTGCTTGTTTGTTTTCTCCTTATTAATTACATTTATTGGCACATTATTTGCCATTTAACTGTTTCATGCTATATTTTTACTGTCTGTATGAATGTCGTGGAAGAATTTTGTGGTGGGTGAAGGGGGGGAGGGATATTTTACCGCTTTGCAAACGTTGACTGTTGCTTATTTCAATTGCTGAAACGTTTATTTTTTAAGTTTTTCTTTTTATTTATTTGCGAATATCCGCACTTGTGTCAATTCTATCTTTACGTAAACGAGTAGAAGTAAGCGTAGTATGTAATTACGTACGTTCGTACTTATAAATATTTCCTCAACATGTCATTTCATTTTTTAAATTTCATTAATTTGCCCATTTATCATATTGTATGTCATATTTTACTTCATTTTTCCTTCCGTCTGTTTTTCAATTAATAACTCATTGGAAAACAAGTGTAAAAATGTGTAACATTTTTTAATTAATTTTTCAATTTAAGCAAATTGTTTTAAGAATAAATCAATTATGAATTCATACTCGTATTCACACTCATATATTTTACATTTTTTCTCACCTTCATTCTGTTTCAATAATTAAAAATAATTGAAGATATGTGTTTCTGTTTTCATTTAGTACCTGCGTATATGAATGCAAGAATATTGTGTTACCTTAAGCCAATAATTAACAATTGTGGGTGGATAGTTTCACCATATTCACACATTAAGTAAGTTCTACCGATGAATTGTATTTTATTTTATTTTTTGAAAAGCGGGGATTTGTTCCTAGGTATTCTCAAATATATCAGTCCGAACTTAATAATGGATTTTCTTAGAGGTCATGATGGGTTGATGGTCCTTCTACAGAGGACAGTAAGCACGGTTGTGAAGGTTTGTCTTCAACCGTCAGTAACAGCGGCACTTACATACAGTTGTGTTCAAAATAATAGGAGTGTCTGTCATTTAAAAGCAAAGTTTGAAATTAAGAAAAATAAAAAAGAAAATATCAAATTATGATATTGACTTAAAATTTAGTTCTAGTTCATTTCCTAATTTTATACCATTTAATTATTTATTTAAGAGAGAAGCTAGGCCGTAATCCTGACTGAAGGGTTGTAATGGCTAATTATGTATGTCTGTATGTAATTATTTATTTAAAACTATAAAAACAAAAAATATTTCACGTAAATAAAGCTTCCTTTAAAACTAATTGTTCAAAATAATAGGAGCGTTAGCACACAAACTAATAAAAAGACACAAAAGTTTTATATTATATTAAAATAGTAAAGATATTTTAGTATTTGGTTAAATAACCTTTGTTTTTAATGAATTCAGCACATCTACGAGGCATTGAGTCAATAAGATCTTGTCATGCCTTTAAAGGAATTTGATGCCACGCATCACGCACTGTGATCCATAGTTCTTTTGCATTTGAAGGTGTTTTTCTCTGCAACATACTTTTTAACATCTCCCCATAGATGTTCTATGGGATTAAGGTCAGGAGACTGAACTGGCCACGCCATAACCTTTACCCCATTAACCCGAAACCACTCATTTGCCAATTTATTGGTGTGTTTCAGGTAATTATCTTGTTGGAATATCCATTTTAGAGGCGCGGAGTATGGTAACATCACTTCTCTCAAAATGCCGACATAGACGTTCCTATCCATTATGCCTCTAATTGGATGTATTGGGCCTAAACCATTATATGAAAAGCTTCCCCATATCATTAGTATTAGACCACCATATTTAACTATCTTTTGTATATACTGAGCTTTATATTCGGTGTTGGGCGGACATCTAACATACTGTCTAGACCCAAATAAGTCCACAGTGTGTTTCTAAATTTTTCTTTCGCCCAATTGATATGTTCTTGGGCTGACTTTAAGCATGCAGCTACCTGTTTTTTTCGTCAGCAATGGCTCCTTTCGTGGACTTCTTGCGAATAAATTGTTGTCCATCAGACGCCTACGAATAGTAGGGCCATTTACGGTAAGATTCAGATCCTTTTGATTTTTTTTTGAAGACGCCGAAGGTTTTATTTGGCTGTAGCGCACAATTCGGCGGTCATCGACAGTTGATGTTTTGCGCTTGAGCCCTTGAGAAAAAAGATTCATCGCTGAATAAAATTTCGTTGGAACAATTGAAAGTCTTTTGCTTCTAGCTCCCTATTAGAACTTGTACTGCAATTTTAAATGGTTAGCCGGCTTAAATTAGTGAGTGGTGGAGTTTCTATTGTTGGAGGTACAAATTCCAATGTGGAATTAGTTGTACAGACCCGTATGATATGTCCAATTACTGTGAACGACATCGTATCCGAAAATTCCGATTATTTGCTCCACTTTTTTTTACAGAAAGTGTGACAGTGAATACATTGCGATGTTGTACAGGCTTGACTGCATCAGTGACCCCTTTAGACTAATTTTTTTTCTTTAATTTTCTAAAGTTGTATATCTTTTTAAATCTAAAAGTAGTTTCTTGTCCTAAATTCTCTTTCATTCCCTTATCTTTAATTTATTTGCAGACCCTTCGTAAACTAAACAAAAAATACCTAAAGTTCACTTCCCTTTTCATATGTTGCTTCCTACGGAAATAACTTGCCTGCCTGCCCTTTATTTGTTGTTGCCGTTAATACTTTGTATCTCCTCTGTTTGCATTTTAGCGCATTACTTTTTTTTTTTTGTTGAAATTAAGTTCATGGCTAAATATATAGCCAAATTGAAGTCGTCAGGTGCAATTAAGTCACCTCAATTTTATTTTATTTATTTTGTTCTGTTCATTCGCATTTTGTTTTTCTTTTAAATGCCATTAAAATTTCCTGTTTCTTCACTTTAATTTCATGCACCAGCGGTTCGTTGCAAAAATTTTATTTCATTACGTACCCTCGCTACACGATACAATTTAACTGCCGCGATACAACAAGTGGCAGGGGCAACCCTTATAACTGAAGAATAATTTATTTCCCTTCTTAGGAAATAGCACATCTTTTTAACTTTTTAATACCATAACAGTAGACTTTTACTGAATAGTTGTAAACAACAGGTGTTTTTTTTTATTTTTCACCATTTTCCCACAATTTTTCTCCGTTTAAACGTATTGCAAACTAGTTTAGAGTATCCATCAAGGACTTGAAGAACCCTAAAGTCTTTTTCCAATGTTATCACCACAAGGATAAGTCTTTATTTCCTTCATCATAGTCGATTTCCTTTCTTCAATACGAATTTTCTCTTTTGGAAATGGAAACAAGTTTTCCACTCGCCAAATTTGATAAATTAAGCGGCTGAGATAATATTTTTAATTTTGACATTGCTTTAAGGAGCATAGGTGTTGTCACAAAGCTTTTCCTCTCATTATTTCTTTGTCTTTCAATTTTGTCAGGTAATCGGGTGATTGTTCTAATAAAGACATTCCAGAATGATAGGGTTGCCATCTTACGTTGTCTAGAAACAACAATCTCTTTGAAAATATACTGCATTCTTCTATAAGGTATTTGTAGGGAGCAATTTATCTCATTGGAGTAGATTCCAGAATGATAGGGTTGCCATCTTACGTTGTCTAGAAACAACAACCTCTTTGAATACGTACTGCATTATTTTATTAGGTTTTGTAGGGAGCAATTTAACCCATTGGAGCAGATTCCAGAATGATAGGGTTGCCATCTTACGTTGTCTAGAAACAACAATATCTTTGAAAATGTACTGCATTATTTTATTAGGTTTTGGTAGGGACCAATTTAACTTATTGGAGTGCTACTAACTTGTAAGAGGTGGCGTTGCCTGCCTGATCGTCATCTAATGTTCGATCTAGAATCACGGTTATTTCGTTACAAATTATTTGGAGGAGATTATTGTCGTAGGGTTGTACAACAAGAGTACTTCGATCACATAATTTATTGTGCCACGGTTCACAGCCCAGGTCAGACATCTGCAACAAAACTAAATATGAAAAAATGTTTCTTCGTCGAATGCCTTAGGCTAGGTTAGGTTAGGTTAGAGGACGTGTACTCGTCAATTAAGACAAGTACAGTACCCGGAGGTCGAATTAACCCATTGTACAACGTCCTAGTTTCTCACACCACATATGTTGTGTGTGTTAATTTTATACATGAGTGGTGGGAACTACAGCTTAAAGTCGACTCCGAACGACAGATTTTTGTGAAACTTTTTCATGGCAATTTTATTTACTCTGAGTGTTTGCCAGCAATCTGCTGAGAGGAAGTCGCAGAAGAAATATTTTTTCTTATTATGTTTTGATGTCTGGCCTGTGGCTCGAACCCTGGCTTTACCTTTAATAATCCAACACACTACCTACTAGACTACGGCGACTACAACGCCGACTGCCTTTCAGCTGTATAAAATTAACCAACACAACATAAAGGAAGTGATGAGAAGAAGGTCTTAAGCTTGGTTTATTTATTTTGCTTGCAATACCGTATCTTATGTCGTATTTCCCACACTGAGTTCAGATGAGTATGTTGGAGAAGAGAAAGAACTGAATCTCTTCCTAACGGAAAGAGCCTGAAATCTGCAGCAATCAAGATAATTTTCTTTAAACGATTTCAATTCACTATAATCATGTGCTTGTGACTACCATACAATGTTTGATTAAAAAAATGGCCAAATCCCTTGTGGATGTCTCCAGATACGCAAAAAGTCTCATGAAATCTCGTCGAATAGAAAATTTTAAGCCCCTTTGTTCTCTTCCTCAGACCCTGATGTAACCACTATCTTCACATTACCTTCAATACAGTTTTTAATACTTCTTCAATCGTTAATGCAATTAGTTAATCCTGCATCATTTTGGAGATACTACAAGTTTGGGCACTTTTAGACAAAGAACTTCAAATCTATGACAGGCAGTGAAGTAAAAATTAACCTGAAATTTATGTAATTTGAACCTAAAACAATTTGCCAATGCTGTGATCCTGTGTTCTAATAATTCTATTTTAACTAGCCAGGTGGTGAAATTGTTATTTTCTGCCTCATCAATTATTTTCTTTTACTGAGAATTGATTGTTATTTCCATTCAATGGTCTGGTCCTACTTTAGCTTAGATTTCAATTTCCATAGAATCCAGGATCCTTAATTAAATTTCAAATGGTGGAGTTACCATGGCTCACTGACAGTTTATTGATTTGCATTATTATTGCTTTATTGTTCCTAATTAATGGTTTGTTTGTTTGAATGTTTTCAACAATTCCTAGAAGCAACAACTAACCTGCTGCAATCGCAATGCTTTCAATAGAATTCCACGAAATCCAAAATTTTTAAAAAGCTTGTAAAATATTATGTCCTGCTAATTGCCTTCCGCCGCCCCCTTTTCCCTTTTTGTTTATCAATGTAATCGTTTCTAACCAACAGAACACTTTTACTATTTAGCAAACACTAGCTGTTCTAATAGTAGTGTAAGTATGTTTACTGTGTTCATAATGAATCAACAGCTTATTTTCTAATAATGAATGAACGAATGAATAAGGAAATCTAAGAGAGAGTTTTACATGACTTGAGCGCAACCAGTGTAATAATGGATGTGTGAGTAAGTGCGTGCGTGCGTAAGTGAATGCGTTCGTGTGTTTTGCTAATTTATTTAATTTGACATTAACTTTTGCCTCTGATGGCAGCTATAACCCATGTTGATGATGGTGGCTTTACGGCGGTGACGATGACGATGATAACGATAATGGTCTAATAGTTAAAATGCTAAAGGATCGTCAAGTGGGGAGATGCGTGTAAATGGGCACAAGTAGTCATTGAATAAATTAAAGGCCATAAAGAATGTTTACACTAACCACTGAGATAGGCTGTGTAACACTCGATTATTTAAGGCCAGTGGCGAGAAATTTTTCTCCTCTTTTTTTTTTTGTCATGTTTATTAGCAATTTTGTTTTTTTGCTGATTTGCAAAAAAAAGAAAAAAAAGGAAAACGAAAGCACTCAATACAGTATTTTTTTAGTCAGAATATTTTTAGTCTCTTTATTCATGAATTGCATGAGATAAGGCTGTTGTTTGCCCCTTTATCACACCCAATGACATAGGAAGATCAGATAGTGCTACCATTCTAGAAATATGTCTGTCGGTTGGCCTATCTGTTTACATGCCAAACATTACGCCATAAATCAATTATTAAAACAAAGGAATGCAAAATTGTGACAAAAAATAATGAAAATATTTTCGTAAATCATCAAAGCAAACTCTTGAAGATGGTGGTGGTGGTGGAAACTTATATCACTTGCCATACTACATACATATCTCCACTGTGGCCTGGCTATGTTTTTTGTTTAGAGGGCAAATTTATTGCGGACGATTAAGTCAATAAATACTCCAGACACAGAAACAATCGTCCATGAAATCTAAAAACAAACAATAATTTTATCGTTCAATAAGGCTGAAACGCAAAAGGGAGAGAAATATGTATGTATGTATGTAGGAAGCAGAAAAAAATCCTTAAAAGGATATTATTGCCAATAAGTACAGGGGGTGTATTTGGTATGGTAATCACCCACCGAATGGTCAAGAAGTCAAAGAAAAAATTTTTTGCAATTGTCTTCTAAAAGCAACACAACAGCAATTGTGTTAAACGTGCTGATATTTATCACTGAAATTATCGAAATAAGTGTGTGATAATTGGTTGGTCATCTTCTTTTAATAAACCATAACCATAATAATGTGGTAACACTGTAAGAAAAATATGATAAGAAACTAAAAGATGTGCTTTTATTCACGTTTATTTTGGTATACCAGCGATGGAAGTTTTTCCGTTGAATCAAATGACGAAGCTCCTGATTAATAGTTCAATAATTTAGACGCCAAGTGTCTCCAGCATTTTAAGAACATTGCAGCACAATACTATAAAAAGAGGACGATCACTAACAAACAGATCGAATCAAATTTGTATCAATAAATTGTTATAAAACTGCTGCCAACCAAGCCAACACTCGCTTAAAATTATAATTTGCCTCCGAAAAAAAAAACGGTGTGTGATGTGTATACAAAAACCTGGGATATCATACAGAGTCCAGGTCACTGCAGTAACTTTCAAACAGAACTCATAGTTACTCTGATGACATATTAAATGGTTTCTCAGTAGCGGAATATTCCTTGAGAATATATTGCTATATTCGAACAACCATCCTATTATAAAGTTCCTTTTAAACATCATATCGATGGCGAACAATTCCCTCAACATAAGGAATATATGTACCTGGAAACTGCACTGTGGACACAGTGGCTAGAAGCGAAAACTTGAAAACTCCATATGCGATCAGCACATTGGAATCCCCTTGGCTACGCTTAGTCCATACTAATATTAGAAAAATTTCACTGTTTGTCAAACATTTCGTATTTCACTTGATTGAGAATGTCGAAACATAATTCAGGGAGGCCGAAATAGATAATTTTCCTCACCCCATCTCCCATTTATTACATGGTTTCTGTCTGTGACTGACTGTGTACATCCTCGCATGGCTTCAGCACTACATGCGATTCGAAAGAGTAGGAAGAGATCGTCTGTATATCGCTTTAAGAATTAATGATCTTTATTTCCCCAATTTCTGCAATCTTCTCTTTTTTGTTGTTGTTGTTGTAACAGTTCTGCTGTTGTCTTCGAAAGTATCTCCCTAGGGAAAACAACTGCCGCTTGATACAGCTTTCGCTTAGTTGACAATTCTTGACCGATGAATGATCGGGTCGTTCCGGAGCGTAGATCCGATTGTCGTGGGATCTACGTGAGGTGTGACCATAGTTGCAGATAAATATGATAATCAAATAATGATGTTAGAGCAGCTGTATTAACGTGCTATTTCAAGAATTTTTTTTTAATTTTTTAAGTCACGTAAAGCTAGAAGTCGCCGTGGTCTAGTATGTAGTGTGTTGGCTTATTAGACGAAAAGCCAGGGTTCAAAACCTAGGCCAGACATCACAACAAAATACAAAAAGTATTTTTTCGGCGACTTCCTCTCAGCAGATTTCTGGCAAAAACTCTGAGAAAAAATAAAATTGCCATGAAAAGTTTCTCAAAAATCTGTCGTTCGGAGTCGACTTTAAACTGTAGGTTCCGCCACTCATGTATAAAATTAACACACACAACATAAGTGATGTGAGAAACTAGGTCATAATCCTGACTGAAGGGTTGTAATGACCAATTATGTTATGTATGTAATGCAAGAAAACAATGAGTCTTATGGACTCAACCATTATGTTGAAGAAAATAATGAGCAGTCTCTAGAAAACATTCCAGTGTAGTTTAGATTCTAATCAGTGTCCGTTGCTTTGATTACTCGTGTTTGTACACTATTTCGTTTGGTGGAATTCCGGCTTCAACAATTTGAATAATGAGATCAGATTGAGAAAGCGTGAATAAATCAAAGAAAGTGTCGCTCATTGTGCCTCATCTTGTTAGTTTGAGACTTAAAAATACCTGAAGCCATAACGTTGGATTGATTTTATTTTTTTGGAATGCCTACAGATCTTTAGAGCAGGAGCCTATAGAGACTTAATTGATTGTATATTTGTCTCCAAATACATCACCAGTTGATCGTAAGCTATATCTGCATTGGTTTAGTGTAGAGCAAATTGCCATTGACAGATAATTTTCATGAATATTAGGTTTTCGGTTGTTAGGAATTGGCGTTTCATTACCAAGGCATATACAGTACTTAGTACTCCAATATATTTTAACAATTTCATGAATTTTAACCAACAGTTTGTATAAAAATTCAAGGTTTTTATATTTATTTTATTAATTTATTTTCGTTTTATTATAAAACAAACAATTTTTAATGTTTTTTTTATAAAACAAGAGAAATATTAGGAAAAGTTTCAGATGACTCCATTGGTACCCCCAAGGAGAACCCTGAGTAAATTTTAAATTCAAAGGCCTAATATATGAAAATGTTCTCTTTGTATTTAGTGGAATATTACTTAAGGTCAAACACTCCATTTAATCCATTTGGAATTGAATGTACAAGTTTTGTTTAATGTTTCCTGGTGGCACCATGAGCAAGTTTTTCAATTGACTTTTGTTTGAGATTTAGCGATTACGTAACCGTTCTTTTAAATGATCTCCTAAATACTCTTTTGAAGTCATATATGGACTTTGTGCAAGAGTATTAAGCCTGTTGGGACTTTTTTTTTTCAAAATATGTTGGAGTACTAAGACAGACTTTTGCTGTCTACTGTATCTGCATAATGTGGGGAAAATGTGTACTACAGCTGCTTATTCTAGCTGGAGGAACTTGACTAATGAAACCCAAACAGAGCAAAGAAAGGATAAGAGGACTTTTTGTTGCAGCCTTGTGTTCCTTGAATGAATATATGCAGAGCGGAACAAACCGAACTAACCAATGGAAAAAAGGAAGGAAAAAGTCCACATGGATGTGATGAGTAAGCTTTAGAAAGTTTTCTAAATTTAGAATGTTTTCCCCTACAATAAGAAGAAAATAATCTATTTAGCATTAGTTTTTCCTTTTTTTTTAAATTGCCTTTCCTAGATATGCAAAATAATTTCTCTGTAGCAGTTGCTCTATTTCCCACAAGGTATTCCTTACGTGGTGCTCCTCTGCCAATATTTAAATACCATCATCGATGGGAGTATAAATAATATGCTGCTGCTTTAGCAATACTATACCATTAAATTTCTTTTCCCCTAAACACTATTAGAATATGCAAATGACCGGCTATTAAAGTTTAATGTGAAGGTTAATTTAGCGTAAGGAATGAAAGAAAGTTAGAAAATTGCTTCGTTTTTTTTTTTAATAAATAAAAGCAAACCAAGAACTTTGACCTCAAAATATGAAGGGCATGAGAAAAGTAAGAATAAATAAAAATTGCTTTAAAGGTTGTTTGTTTAGTTAGGATTCGGAAAGGAAAAATATTTTAAAGGTTTTAGTGAAAAATCTTTTGGTTTCAAATTCAAAAATTATGGGTTTTAGTTGAGAAAAGGCATTCTGTGGAGTGTAAAAAATATGAAAATTATGGATTTAATTAAATTTAAAGGCAGTTTAGAGATAAAATATGGTTTTTAAACACTAAGCACCGTGTCCCAGAAGTGTCGGTGACTTCTAGAGGTGTTAGTAATATTGTGGTGGCTGAAACTAAGCAGCGCCTGAGTTTATTTTCAAAGCCGTTTCTCTATGGAAACATATAAGAGATCAGGCGGTATTTAGACTGTCTTGGTGACTCCAATTCCATATGAAATATGCAGGTAAAGGGTGTTTTTTTATAGAGGTATAGAACTTTAAGTTGCAATAAAACAACGATGGATTATTCGATTGACATGAATTTTATTTATCCGAAAGATAATCTTGTGGCATTACATTTTAAATATGATTTCTGGCATATGACCCCACGGCTGGCGCGGATGTAGTCCAATCTGGACGTCCAATTTTCGATGAATTTGGCTTCGTTTGTGGCTTTACCGCATAGACCAATGACTTTACATAGCCCCACAGAAAGTAGTCTAGCGGTGTTAAATCACAAGATCTTGGAGGCCAATTCACAGGTCCAAAACGTGAAATTAGGCGGTCACCAAACGTGTCTTTCAATAAATCTATTGTGGCACGAGCTGTGTGACATGTTGCGCCGTCTTGTTGAAACCACATCTCCTGGACATCATGGTTATTCAATTCAGGAATGAAAAAGTTAGTAATCATGGCTCTATACCGATCACCATTGCCTGTAACGTTATGGCCACCATCGTTTTTGAAAAAGTACAGACCAATGATTCCACCAGCCCATAAAGCGCACCAAACAGTCAGTTTTTCTGGATGTAACGGTGTTTCCACATACACTTGAGGATTACCTTCACTCCAAATGCGGCAGTTTTGTTTGTTGACGTAGCCATTCAACCAGAAGTGCGCTTCATCGCTAAACAAAATTCGCTTATGAAAATCGGGAACAACGGTAATCTCGTTTTGGGCCCATTCGACGAATCTACGCCTTACTTGATGATCGTTTGGCTTCAATTCTTGCACGAGTTGGATTTTGTAAGCACGCAAACCAAGATCCTTCCGCAAAATCGTCCATAAAGTGGATGGACACAGATCCAATTCCTGTGCTCGATGGCGGAGGGACTCATTCGGGTCTTCCTCAATGCTACGCTCTACATCAGCAATAGCTTCTTCTGTACGCACCGTACAGCGTCTCTGGGAATGCGAGTTATCAATAAGAGTAAACGTGGTGCGAAAACGTTCCATGGTTAATCGAATTAACTGCTCTGATGGACGATTTTGTCGACGATAAAATTGACGTAGTGCGCGATACGTTTTCCGCACAGAACCATTATTTTCGAAATAAAATTGCAAGCGTTGTTCAGGCGTGAGTCTATTCATGATGAATTGCCAAACCAATCTGAGAATAAATCACTTGACAGCTGTTAAATCGGTCGCCATCTTGAAAAGTAATGCCAGCTTAAAGTTCTATACCTCTATAAAAATCACCCTTTATTTTTCAATGTTCAATTTCATGTTTAATCATGAACGTTTTACATCTTTGTTTTCCCAATTTGCCTTACAACGCCAAGTTTCTTCTAAAAAAAAATAAAAATAACACAAATCTTCTGCTGCATTCAATTATGTTTACTTTACACCTGTCAACAAAGATTTGTGTTTTCTTTCTTTCTTTCTTTTCACCATTACTTAACACATTACTTCTCTAAACAAATTTTGTATTTGTATACCTCGTTTTCATGTCTATAGACGACCTATGATTACAAAATAATTTTCTTCTCGTTTTTTATTTACTTTTTATTCATTGCACAACCCTAAATCAACCGAAATTCTATTGTGGCTCTAATGGTGGTTGGTAAAAGAGATAGAAAAACAAAAATAAACATTTCATAACATAAACATGAACTAAAAAAAAATTTTATTCAACAAAATTATATTAAAACAGATCTAAAAAGTAAATAATACTGATGCCTCCCGCGTAACTGTTTCCCTGGGTGGGTGACTGACTATGTATGTAGTTAGTCACGCATTCAGTTTTACGAAATTTACTAATTCAGTTTCAAGATCAGAATTTAAATTTACTATGTGATGAAATTATTACGCGAATAGAATAAGGGTACACGTTCATACCTACTATCCTGAGAAATTGTATTATCCTGGTGAAGATCGTATAGATTTGAATTCCATCTGTATTTTATCTTTTGTTCATGTTTATAAATTAAACGAATTCACTGGAAATTTATTCCTGGTTTTGAATATGTGTGTATCTCAGACAAGTAAAAAATAAAATTCGAATATTTAGCTCTTGGCCGTTGAATTGGTTTACATATACAGTATGTGGCATAAATAAGTTTCCAAAAAGAAAATAAAAACATACATATGTGTAGTTTTTCTATATATATTTTTTTCAAATATTTTTTTTACTTAAATTATACACTAACTCCAGTACCTATAAAATAAATAAAAATTTTAACAAAAACAACTTTAATGAAAATAAAAACATAAAATGACTCAAAATAAAATGTTGCAAAAATAAGTTTCCATTTCCTTTAATAACCGCAGTGTCCACCGGAGCAAAGAGACATCTTTGATAGTCTGTCTTGCATTGCGTCTACTAACTTTAAGCATTCTTCAGGAGTGATTCGATTCCAGCTTAAAATAATACAATCCTTCAACCGGCTAAGGTTTTTTGGAGCTGTCTCAGAAATATGAATTTTCAACATTGCCCAAGTGGGAGAGGTCGGGGCTTTGGGTAGGCCTCTTCAAAATATTTACATTTTGTTCTGCTAAAAATTCGACAACCTTTTTGGCGGTATGTATAGGAACATTGTCCTGTTGGAATAAAAAATGTTCCCCTATTAGGCGATTTCCTTCCGGAATGGCTGTGTCTTTTAAAATATTTAAATACAATGATGCATTTACTTTTCCTTCTAAGGTTATTATTTTATCAACGCCCCTCGAAGAAAGACATCCCCATATCATTAAACCGTTTTCAATCGATTTTACAGTCGTCAAGGTACACTTGTAAGGCAATGCATCACTTGGTTTGCGCCATACATGGACCATGCTAGGAGAATAATTTAATCTTATCATTGATTCGTGTGTCCATAAGACGGTATTCCAAATTCTCGAGGCTTTAGTATGTACTCTTCGTAAAACTGCATTCTTTTCCTCATATTTATTTTGCTAATGTATGGAATTTTTCGACCCACACGTCCATGTTTACCACTTGCTTCGTATAGTGTAGGTTGATGGGGAATCCTTTCCTTCACTTAGCAGCTGTAACCGAACTTTTGGCACAGAAAGTAGTGGATTGACTTCGGAAATTTCCAGAATTCTTCTATCGACACTTTCGCTGCTTTCTTTGGGACGTCCTGGTCTTTTTTTTTTGCACAAACTCTGTTTTTCGTTTCACAGACTTGCGAACTTTTCTCCTATATAACGCATATTATGGCCATCTTTATGCAGATTAATGATAGCTCTTCGTTCTTCAGTGGAAAATTGCTTAAATTTGCCAATTATTTTTAAAAATTTGACATCGTCCTATTCAAAGTTAAAGCTAATTTTGTATTACAATTTTTTTTCTTAGTTATAAACCTACTAACAAACTTACTTTTCACCATTTGATCTTTAGACAAAACAAAAAAGTAAATTCAATTAAAATTTTTAAATTATTTTATTCAGCAAATGATTTATAAACACGTGTTTTCCTCTGGAAACTTATTTTTGCAATGCATAAATTACAAGATATTTAAAATTAAATTAACAGTTATTTTAACTGAAGAGCAAACTTTGCGAAATTTCTCTTAAATTGTCCTCAGTAACAGTACTTTTAGAGAATATAATCAAATGTGAGGTAATACAAATATTACAGTGTCCCCAGTTTCCCGACTGCTATAATTGACTTTGGAAACTTATTTATGCCACATACTGTATGTATGTATCAATGTTTCTTTGTTTTTTAAATGAAACATGTTTTCAAAATGCATACATACATAATTGGTCATTACAACCCTTCAGTCAGGATTATGATCCTAATTTCTCGCACAACTTATGTTGTGTGTTAATTTTATACATGAGTGGCGGGACCTACAGTTTAAAGTCGACTCCGAACGACAGATTTTTGAGAAACTTTTCATGGCAATTTTATTTACTCTCAGAGTTTTTGCCAGAAATCTGTTGAGAGGAAATCGCCGAAGAAATATTTTTTTTTTTTCATATTTCGTTTTGATGTCTTTTGTCCAATTTTTCCACGTTGTTTATAACTTTCAAAACATATGATTCAAAATAGAGCTCATCAATCGTGACTATATCCGGTAAATAAAGGTATAAGGGAGTTTTTATTTACAAAATGCACAAAAAATGCTTCAAGGCAAATGTATTTTTATTTTCCAATTCCCTAAATCGACACAATAAGTTGGCATTTGTTTGTTGTTTTTTACGCATTCGTAAGTAATCAATGTAAAGTATATCGTGTGCATCTTAAAAGCTTCCAATATGATTTTTTTTAATTGACAAAACCCGCCTGGATAACATTTGTCCCCAAAAGAAACCCACGATTGATGCTAATGTTAGGCCGCTACTGTATTGCAGTGGATGCACGCGCCACACCCATGGTTTATAATTGACCCAAAACTTCGTGCATTTGACGGTTGAACAACGCCAAACACTTCTAACCTAATCCAACTTTTGATAAGCTTCCTCATTCGCAGATGATCAAAAATTTAATAAAAAAAAAAAATTGAAATAAAATTCAGACGCTTGAGATGCCTATGGCTTCTACAATATCTTTTACGTTCACAATATCATGGATGTTTTCTTTTGAGTTAAATGTTGGAATCTCATTTGGGCATTCAGAATTTTGGTTATCTGCTGTCGAACGAAAAATATGGGTCAGAATTTATACAAATTTAGAGGACGTGTACTTGTCAATTAAGACAAGTACAGTACCCGGAGGTCGAATTGACCCATTGTACATACAAATTTTGATACATAAGAGTGACGCATAAGTTTAAAAAGTCATCGACTTGTAGATATGTCAAGCTTCTACCCATCTAACTACCTACGTTAAAAGTTCTTCTTTGACAAATTAATTGAACTCAAATGTAATCGCAACCATTTCATCCCGATATTTTTAATAAAATTCAAGCATTCGTATACATATGTTTCAGTTCTTGATTTTACCATTCGTCGGACTCTAAGGTACAGGCGCATATGGAATGACTGGGTGTAAGCACGAATATATTTTTTTTTTTTGTAAGAAAGATGTTCTGCCAAACTAGGTCAAACTAGATGTCTATTGCCCAAGTCTAAATATCTATTGGCCAATACAATTCTTTGGCTTGGGTTTGCAGTTGTTTGTATTGTTGGATGTTACTTCAGACCCGAAGTAAACGAAGACTTTAACCGTTTTAATGTTACATGGGTCCCATGAGAATCGTTGAATATAATTCGGTGTGCTTTGGTATGAAAACATCTTGTCCTTGTTATTTGCTCCCTTAACCAGCACAACATCTAAATTCGTTTCTTTTGTGAGCACAACTAATGATTCGTTCAACTACAACCATCAGCAGTAAGCAAGTACGTGACGTCATTGTTAAAAAGACTGTTGCCTGCGTTGATGTTTACGAATTTCAGAAACTTCTAGCAGTGCAAAGCTCTTTGGGTGAGATTTCAGCAGCTACTATTTTAATTCAAAGTGTTCGTCAAAGCCTTGGACAAAGAGCCTGGAATAGATGCCAAACTGTAGAGTGAGTGTGATTATCATACTTAAAATTGATTAAGAGGTGGTGGGGAGTCAATTTAGAATTCGAGGGTCTAACGAATACCTAGCTTGAGCCATGAATGATCGATATACCAGAATATTTCAGGCTAAGCAAACTAAGTTAAATAGAAGTCGCCGTAGGTAGTATGTTGGCCTATTAGACATAAAGCCAGGGTTCGAGCCCCAGGCCAGACATCAACACGAAATATGAAAAAAAATATTTCTTCGGTGACTTCCTCTCAGCAAATTTCTGGCAAAAACTCTGAGAGAAGATAAAATTGCCATGAAAAAGTTTCTCAATAAATCTGTCGTTCGAAGTCGGCTTTAAACTGTAGGTCTCACCACTCATGTCTAAAATTAACACGCGCAACATAAGTGGTGTGAGAAACTAGGACGTTGTACAATGGGTCAATTCGACCTCCGGGTACTGACAAGTACACGTCCTCTAACCTAACCTAACCTAAGTTAAATAAGTTAAGTTCAAATGAGTTATGATTTTATAAAATTCCAGCCTTTTCTTAACAAATTCAAGCTAAAACAACTTTCAAAGTAAATAAACCCCCATACTCCACACTCATTCTCGAGTGATTTTGACCTTAAAACAAATGAGTACAGCCTTAAGTCTTTTGAACACTTGGCACTTGGCAACAATGTTGCCAGTAATAAATAAGAAAGAAAAAAAGTTAAAAAAAAATAGAAAAGACAGCAACCGCCAGTATCCGCATAAAATGCTGGTTGCAACTATGTTTGCAATATTTCTCTTTGTGGCAGTAAAAGAGGCTGACTGACATGTTGCACTTGTAAAAATCAGGGAATATATGCTGTTGATATTATTGTTGTTGTTGACTCATTTGTAACTTCTTGCGGGCGTGTTGAGTCATAAAATATCGTTCGTACATGTTTTATTATAATTTTTAACAAAAATATTTTCATATCATTTGTTGTTAAATAAATGCAAGTGTAGCAATTAGATTTATATTTTCTATTCAAACTTCATTAACAAAGTAATGAAAAAGTAATGCCCGTATTTGGAATTTTTGTTTTCAGATTTCCCCCCATAAAGTAAACGCCAAAGTCATGTGAACATTTTTTTTTTTTTTAATAATTTCTGTGTGTCATTTTCTTTTCTTAAAATTGCCCGTTTTTCACTGGCACATTGAAAGTGTGCTTTCTGTATCTGTGTTTTTGCGAAGAAGAATAAGGAAAATGTGATGAAAATTTAATGTCGATATGCACGTATCTACCTCAAACGTTAATGGCAAATTAAATATTCAAATTATTTATTCATTCATAGTCGCGTATTTTTGAGTTTTTTTTTTTTTTTTAGTAAAATCATAAAAGAAAATCAAAGAAAGTGTTCATTACAACTAATGGATGGGAGGGGGCAAACATATCATTTTAAATTAAAATTCTTTAAAAAAAATGGGATTTTCAGTAAAAAGTCCTATCGTTTCTCCGAACAAGGACGTCCAAAATGTGACAGTTGATAACGACCAACTTGCTGAAGCTGCAACTGTGAATTTATTCGTCTGCAAGCGCAAATAATAAAATTATTTCATCAAAATGAATATTTTGTTTAGGCAACGTGCCGCATTCATTTTACGATCGCTATAATCGCCCTACCGAAGGGACTATTTGTAATGTGGTGAATAAATTCGTGGCCACTAGTTCAGTAAACGGTCGACCAACAGCCATACGTCAACATAACTTAAAATCTACCGCAAAACATCGCCATTATTCATGAGAGTATACAGGATAACCCGAGGCAATTGATTTCACGTCGCTCACAAGAACTTGTCCTATCGCAAACCTTAACTTGGGGAAGTCTGAGTCGTGACTTGAGCATTCATCAATGCACAATTGCACTAATACAGGAACTGAATGTATACGTCATCAGAAAATGAGGTGTGTTCAATGAATAGGCTTTGGAGCAGGCGGCAACTGACCCTAATTTTTAACGAAAAATCGTCTTCAGCTATGAGGTCCTCGCCTACGTCTACAGGTAGTGTGTGTAATGTGTGTCGTACCCATTCTAGGTGTAATCTATACGCTACAAATCGGATACTGTGGGGTACTTCATGCACAGTCTTGAGAACTTCATGATGGATTTTTTTTTCGATTCTACTGGGGTCAGTAAACATTCCATTAAAAGCTCATGTGGCTACAGTGGCTACAGTCGCCGTAGTCTAGTAGGTAGTGTGTTGGCTTATTAGACGTAAAGCCAGGGTTCGAGCCCCAGGCCAGACATCAAGACAAAATACAAAAAGTATTTCTTCGGCGACTTTCTCTCAGCAGATTTCTGGCAAAAACTCTGGGAGTAAATAAAATTGCCATGAAAAAGTTTCTCAAAAATCTGTCGTTTGGAGTCGACTTTAAACTGTAGGTCCCACCACTCATGTATAAAAATTAACAAACACAACATAAGCGGTGTGAGAAACTAGGACGTTGTACAATGGGTCAATTCGACCTCCGGGTACTGTACTTGTCTTAATTGATAAGTACACGTCCTCTAACCTAACCTAACCTACTGTACCCACATTTACAGGCGACACAATATCAATGCAAAGCTTTCAAAGTGATAAGCAACACACATTACAGTATTGTCTGTAAGTGAAATGGGGGCGAATAACCCTTTTCGCCTCAATCCTCAAAGTGCTTTATCTTCATTCAAAGGAAAATAAATGGCATCTGCAACAGAGTAGACAGATCAATAAGAATAATAAAGAAACAGAAAAATAAAGAAATAATTCCTATCTCAGATATTTGCTGCTAAATTTATGTCCACAGCTGTGCCTGCATTCATTGCTTTGCAACAATTTAAATATTTTCACATTTTTCCACACGCTAAAAACACGTCACATTAATTTGTTGTCAATGTTCCAATAAATCAATAAATATTTCTTTTACAGTCTATTATAACACTTGCGACACTCACTAAAAGTCTGTTGTTTAATGGCTTATGGCCATAGAAGGTGGTAAAGGATGGCTACCAAAACGACACTCTAGAGAGGGGGAACGAACCTCTATTAAAAGTGAAAATAAAGTTAAAAAATTGCAAATATTATTGAAAATAATTTTTTTTTATTATTTTTTAAACTGCATTGTTGTGTTGTTTAAGGAATTTTTTTTTTTTCGTTTTATTATTTCAATTATTTGAGTATAAAAAAATTGTCAAGTTTCGCCCACTTTTTCTGTGCATAGTTCCATATGAAATTTGATAAAAATTTTAAAACGAAAAAAAAAACCACAACAAAAAATACTACTGTGTGAACAGCCAACAAATGTCTCTTTTGTTTTGGACATGGCTTATTACGTGATGAACGTTTTGAAAGAAATAAAAATCTCTTAACTTTTTTTATTTTTTTTTTTTATTAAAATTTTAAACATATACGAGCTCTTGAACATGCTTTAAATACGTAATAGTTGCCTCAATTTATACGTTTCTGAAGCAGTTGCGCTACCAGTACTTGACGTTGTAACAATAACGGCAAAATATTTTTTTTTTATGGCAGTTTTCAACTTTTACTGTCACTTTTTCTTACGCGTTATTTTATGCTTTATTTGCTCGTCAGCCCATTAGTCAGTCAGCGAAAAGAAAGAAAGAAAGAAAGAAGGAAAGAAATTGCATAATTGTTCTCTTCAGTTGAAGACCATAAATGGTAAAGGCCAGTTTTTTTTCTTTTTTATTTCATAGCATGTCATCAAAAATGTCAACTTTTTCAGGCTAAAGTCTAGTGGCATGTAACTGTTATTATAAAACAATCAATACAGGTATTAGGGAGGTTCATTATTTTCCTTTAGCCATAAACCATAAAACTTGGTATGATAAATTGTTCAAATAAAACATATTTTTCTTAAATTTTTCATATTTAGAGACATCTCGGAAAAGGGAAACTTTAGCTGGGAAAGGGAAACAGCTATCAAGTCTATAATAAAGGTAGTCAGTACACCAGTTAATGTGCTTGACCTCAAACGCGATTAATATAGGTTCGAATCTCGAACAAGACGAAAAAAGAAAACTATTAAGAAATATTAGATCTCAATGAGGAAAGACCCTTGCTGTACTACACACTTTATACAACGTTTTCACAGAGGGCACTGTTTTTAGACAACAGCCGATGGTCATCCTAAAATATGTAGAATTTTTTAAATCTATAGCATCGTTTGCGGTAGTGTTAGGTTTTGCCTTTTAAATCTCTTTATCTCTCTCCATTTGTTAAGCTATCATGCTCCGCAAAAGGCTTAGTAGCTCTACTGAGAAGTCTTCTCGATCTTTGTCAAATTTTGTAAGACGTTCTTACAGAGAATCGTCTTTATCGCAATTATCAAGTATTGTGCCTTTCAAATAAAGACTTAATTTATTAGTGACCATAGAGTATCTAACTCTATACCTTCATTAAAAAATCAAAACTACCTCTACTACAACGCTCCAATGAATACTCGTGTTAAATCAAATTCGCTTAAAAAAACCGTGTAAAATGAGAATTATATGTACTTGAATACATCCTCTTGCGGTTATTTGGCCAGTAAATCGCATATTGGATTACAGATAGTAGTCGTTCTTTAACATACATTTGTTGTACGTGAGAAAATTTTTCTGCTAAAGTTTTTTCTGTCACATTAAAAACAGAAAAAACTAGCACTCTTTCTCTTATTCTACCTATTTTCCTAGTTCCAACAAAGTGCACTGCGTGCCATTCCCCTGAGTGATGGTTGTATGTCTACAAAAAATGATGTTCGGTTCACAAAATTTCGTAAGATAATTTGAACTTGGAAGGCAAATAGAAATTTCATTGTTATTTTTTATTTTATTTGATATAATGGTAATGCAGTTTCCAATATTAACCTCTTCAGTTATGTTCACCTTAATTTAAAGTGCAGTTTTTTATAACTCAATATTATAAAGTATTCCTTTCGCATAGTTCACAGTCCTATAAGCGGATGATAATGCAGTTTCAATATATGAAATATACAGCCACGCTCACTTCACATGTAATGGGAAAGAAATAATGTGTTCAAATTATTTCTATTTAATGATAGTGCAGTTTAAAAAAATTCAAAATCCATAAAACGGGTTTCAACATATCGACGCCTCCGTTCTATAACATTCTAAGTCGAAAAAGCGTGTTTTGAGTTATGAGCTCTCAAAGTTTTCACGCGACATACGACCATATGTGTATTCTAAGGAGATTTTTCCCTATAACTTCGGAACGGATCGGCGCATCTTAACCAAATTTTGACAGTATTTAAGTTAGATGCAAGAACATTAAAAAGTGTACTTAGAACGTTATAGAATGGAGGCGTCGATATAAAATATATACAGTCATGCTCACTTTTCATTTAATGGGAAAGAAATAATGAGTTTAAATAATTTCTGATTAATGATAATGCAGTTTCCAAAAAATCAAAATCTATAAAACGGATTTCAGTATATGTAATATACAGCCACGCTCATTTCACATTTAATGGAAAAGAAATAATGTGTTGAAATAATTTCTATTTAATGATAATGCAGTGTCCAAAAATTTCAAAAAGTACAAAACGGGCTTCTTCAAATTATGAAATATACAGCCACGCTCACTTCACATTTAATGGGAAAGAAATAATGTGTTCAAATAATTTCTTATTAATGATAATGCAGTTTTGGAAATTCAAAACTTGCTAATGACCGCTATTTTTCTCTTAATTGAAAAAATGGTAAAACAATAAAATATTTAAATCGCCATCCCTAACTATTTTACTACGATGCTGTGTCTAGTATATGTATTCTTCTTTCTTTTTTTTTTTTATTCGTTTGTAATTATTTTTTATTTCTTCTTTATTTTTTTAATTAAAAAATATGCTGGAAAAATTAATTTAAATCATACCCATATTACTGAATTGATGGTTTTTGAATGAAAAACATGAATAACATTATTTTTCAACACTTTCATAATGAAAATGATGGAAAACCACCAACTGCCACTAGTTTTAATTAAAAAAATAATTCACTCATCAAACTGAAACAATTCAGTTTTTCCACTTTAAGCTTTCTGGCTGAGCTGTACAGTTTAAAATAAAAATGCAAAAAACAAAAGAAAGTAAAAAACTTAACATTTTGTTTACCCTCTCTCTCTCTCTCGATATTATTCTGCAGACACATTAATTATGGGTTTTAATAAAAGTTTTTGTTTTTTACTTTTCTACTAGAAACTGCAGTGTCATTGTATTTTATTTTAGCATAACAGTTTCTGTTGCAATACCCATAAGGATTTATTTTGGCAAAACTAACATCACAACAATGAATGTCCCTTTTTTGGACAGACCTCATCATGGTTCTTAAACAATTTTTGGTTAAAACACAATGTCATTGAAAAAAATCACAGAAATTAACAACAACAAAAAAAAAAACACAGAAATAGGACCCAAATTGCGCATCATTGTTGTGTTCAAAAAAGATTTTTTATACCAAAATATTCCCTTAAGCACTGTTATTCATACTTTTTAAATGGGGAGAATATCCTTGTGCATGTGAGAATGGGAGAATTTGATTGCTGAGCTTAAAGCTGACCTTGAATTGTTGCTTAGTACATCAGAATTTTTGTAAGTTCATGGGGAGAATCTCTATTAACCCATGTCTGTCTCCCAAATTTGCAAATGTAGGTTTTGGTTAAAGAGTGCCATAATTTATTACATATGTTGGGAAGATAATTTAAAAGTACGATTAAAAATTTTTTTTAGTTATTTGGCTCTATAAGAGAAAAATTCGTAATTTGTATTAAATTTTGAAGACATCCCCAAATAATACTTAAACTAAAGCAAAACTTACTAAATAATTATTTAATTGTGGACTTACAATCGGTAGATAATCGTCTGATCACCATTAAACCATGCCAACATCCTTAGATATTAGCTCTCAAATAAGCCTTAAAAAGTTCCCACACAGCAACCTTTCTTTATTTGCTGATAACGGGGGCATTTTGGAAGAAATGGCCGTACGTTCCTCTCTCTTATTCTTCTCTCACTTAATTGCCTATAATAATCTTGGCACGCTTAACCTAGTCTTCGGGCTTGAACATAATGGAAGTTTTTATAAGTTATCACAACACTCATAAGCATTATAGAGCGGCAATATTTCCCACGTTAGCCACGTAGCTTTCTTATCCAATCTGGATAAGGCAGTTTAGGGCCTGCCTTTCCTCGCATGTCCTTTCAGCCAGATAAAGGTAACACTAGAATAATGATATAAAGTCTGTGGATAAGGATCTTAGTTCGATGCAAATCAGGCAAAGACTTTACGTCTCTTTACCTCTACACTACATTAATATTTACGCAAAGGCTGCCCGTGGCTACCTTATAGGTGATTCATTCGTAGGCTCCAATTTGGCCTACTTTCTCCTGCATTTCGACTGACATGATACATATATGACGCACCATATAATAAAGAGCAGTTGTTGCAATTGTTTGTCGTTTAAGGTTTTAATTGTGTTTGGTTTACTTCAAATAAATTCACAGAAAATAAGTCCATGACGTTATATCGGACAACAATAATAAAAACAATAAAGCCTTTAATAGGGATTTTTTAAAATATATGCAAAACAGATAAACACGTACATATATATAAAGCACTTGTGTTAATCACAGAAATTAAAAACAAACAAAAAAATACAGAAATAGAACCCAAATTGCGCATCATTGTTTTGTTCAAGACCATTTTTTTAGTGCCATAAGTGCTTTATATGTACGTGTTAATCTGTTTGATATATATTTTAAAAAATCCCTGTTAGAAAATCCCTATTAAAATAATCCCTTGGTAAACAATGTCAAAGAAAGTCAATTACATTGAAATTTAACAACAACAATTGCATTCATTACTTTTAAATACTCTGAGAGTCTTTGATTGATTTCTCTCCTTGCAGAGTTTACACAAAAATTTCACAAAAACAAATCCTATTACAATGAACTGAAATTAACCGTTTGAAAGAGCATAGCATCACATTCATACAAACATATGTGTTTCGTTTCTTCATTCAGATTATGTCTTTTAATTTCTTTCTTCTTAAATCAAAGTCATTTGCATTCTTGTGTCTTGTGGTGTTAACACATAAAGTTAATTAAAGTGCGTAGAATTTAAAACGAAAGTGAATAAATGGAAAAAGTTTTTGTTTGATGTGATTAAGTGGTGAAGTAAAGTGTTGTGTTGTTTAAAATAAATTTGCAATCGAAAAGCGTAAATTATTCTTCAATTGGTGAGTGGAAATGTATTCATTTACAATTTATTTCTGATTTACAATTTATTTTATTTCCAAATGAAGATTCTTATTATAAAAATATAATTTCCCCATACCCTTATTGCAGTACTTTTTATGGGAATTTTTTTTGTCAAAATGAAAAACAGTTATAATTAGTCTCCTGTGTATACATTCAAACGAAAAACAACTTCTTTTAAAAGCATTCTACAAATTAGTGAATTTGTTCAAACGAAATGACGAAATAAAATAAAAAATAAATAAATATATTTCAATTGAAATAGAAAAACTTATTAGTCTTCCATGTACACAGATTGCTTAAAAATTTTGATCAGAAATGTAACAGCTTTTTCTTATATTTGAAGGGAAATTTTTAAACCAAATATGTCTCATATTTATTGATAATATTTTGCAATTTTTTGCTCCATCAGTATCGAACATGCCTTCCGAATTTAAATTTTCACCACTAATAGATTTCGGCAGATATCATATCTAATGATGATCTGAAAGTACAAAGTCTAGACTGTATGGCAAAAGCATTAAAACTTCTCAAAACTGCTCATGGTTTCAAAGCCTTGGTGTTGACCCATGATAAGGAAGTTTATCGTTTATTTGGAAAATGAGTTGCTTAATGCGTGGCTGATGGTTTATCAGTAACACAGCTGTTTTCAGTCTTCGTAATAGTGGGTAGGTTTTTTCAATCCCGGTCTATATTTAAAGTATAGTTTTGTCATTTCAATAAATTGTCTTATACATACTTTCGCCTTAGATTACATCCTCTTCCGTGTGATTACATCCTCCAGTAAAAAAAAATTTGTTAAACCTGTGGAGGACATGTAGCATTTATGTTAAGCAGGGAAACATTCTCCTCTCCTCTTTAACAAACTAGCAAGTGGATCGTATTAAATATTTTGTATATACCTATACATAGTCTAGTAGGTAGTGTGTTGACTTTTTAGACATAAGGCCACGGTTCAAATCACTGGTCAGACGTCTCTAGTAAAACGAAATATAAAAAAAATATTTCCTCCGCGACTGCCTCTCAGCAGTTTACAGGCTAAAACTCTGGGAGTTAATAAAAATTGTCATGGAAAATTTCTAAAAAATCTGTCGTTCGGAATCGATTTTAAACAGTAGGTCCCACTAGGTTAGATTACGTTAGAGGACGTGTACTTGTCAATGAAGACAAGTACAGTACCCGGAGGTCGAATTGACCCATTGTACAACGTCCTAGTTGCTCACACCACTTACGATGTGTGTGTTAATTTTATACTTGACTGGTGGGACCTACAGTTTAAAGTCGACTCTGAACGACAGATTTTTGAGAAACTTTTCATGGAAATTTTTATTTACTCTCAGAGTTTTTGCCAGAAATCTGCTGAGACGAAATCGCCAAAGAAATACTTCTATATGTCTGGCCTGGGGCTCGAACCCCGGCTTTACGTTTAATAAGTCAACACATTACCTACTAGACTACGGCGACTTCAGGTCCCATTACTCATGCATAAAATTAACGCACACAACATAAATTGTGCGGTAAACTGGGCCGTAATTCTGACTATGTATGCATGTAAACATATTAAAAAAATAATTATCCTGTCATGGAATCTGGAATTATTTGGTTGTTGGTTGAGCTAGACAGTAAAGATTAAGTCCTGTTATATTACACTTATACACCGAGAGAGATATACTGGCATTTAAAATAAAATCCAATTTCTAAATCAATGTTACATTAAATTTTATGGCCTTTCATGTGCAATGCGCTCATATTCTATGCCATAATTGTCTTTCTCTTGCCACTGTCATTGTCAACCCAGCGTGTATGTACGTGCTTCAAAAGGAATTTTTTTAAATTGAAATCATTAAAGTTTTTAAACATCGATTTCTATTTTATGTATTCATTAAAATCAATTTAACATAGTCTTTTACAAATGGCCATAAAATGGTCGCTTTTAATTAAAACATTAAAACAAGGGGCGGCAGTAAAATTGTTCAAAACCGTTTTTAACGTGTCAAGAATTTTCATTACATTGAAATGAATTTCATAAAAAAACAAATTTATTTTTTATGATTTCTTATTTAAAAAAAAAGAAGAAGAAAAAGATAGAAAAAAAAAAGAAAATCTATAAAACCAAATTAATTCCATTTTAAATTTGCCATGCAAACATTTTTATTTCATGGGGTTTTCTTTAAAGAAAATTTAAAACTTTCGATATGAAAACGAACAACAAGTGTTAGTGCTGTGCTCTGGGCCAAAGAAAGAGCATAAATGTGAGTGAATAAATTTATGGATTTTTCCATTTCCTTTAATACTTAACAGCACAAATCAAAGTTCATATTTTTAGCAAACAACCAATAAAAGAATGAGGCAGTAAGAAAAGACGAGAAAAAATGTCTTGAGTTTTTTTGCCATAAAAAATACAAGAAAAGTAAAACCAGTAACCACGACCATCTAACACAACCGCAACCATCATCAGGCCTCATATTCATTGAATATTTTATTTGAAACGAAAAAATCCGTCACCTAATTCTGACAACTTTTTCTGCTTTTTTTTTAAGATAATTTCACACTTCATTACTTTTTCTAGAATTCGTATTTTTCTTTTTCTTGTTTTTTTTTAATAATTTTAATGTCTGTAATGTTTGAAATGAATGAATATTGTCTTCTGGTCTAAGAATGTTACCAAGTGTAACAGTAAAACAATGGAAATAAAATTATTTAAACAAATACTCTTTGTCCGTGTTTAATGAGCGTGACAGAATAGAACAAAAAATTTAAAATAAAAAAACTGCAGATTAAATTAAAATTCAAATAAAAAAAATTTAATTCTTAGATAAAGTGAAGCAAATGAAGTCTAGTCGACTTGAAATAGTGTATCTTGTAGCAAAACAGAAGATAAATCTACTAATTTTCCAAATTTTTTTAAAGCATGATTTTAAAATTTAATAGGCTTTGGCTCTGCCATAACAGAACAAGTATTTTTCACCTCTACTTTCATTAGCTTCCAAAGGAATAAAATAAACACATGTAAGCATAGGTCATAAAAATAAATCCTATCCAAATCAACTAACCCAAGGCATGCTCATCAGCTACAATGTTGCCACGAATTTCGAAATAACCCTTCAAGTTATAAGCATATGAATATGGAATTTACTCTTATACTGAAGCTTAAAGCGAACTTCTTTTCTTCTTTTTTTCTTTTTTGGAATTTCGAGTATTATTGCAATGAAAAGTAGCTGGACGATTATCCCTGGCTAACCTATTTAAATCGTTTTCTTAGTATTTCTTTATTTTGATTCTTTACTTTTGTTTTAAACATATTGTAGAATAGTTTCTAGAATAATAGAGTTGCCAACTGTCTATGAAAAAATAGTAGTTTGTTGTATAGGGTGGTTATTAAGTGCTTTCTTTCGCAAAGCATGAGTCTGCCCGAGATTTTATTCCACGTGAAAGCCATTAACAAACTTTTTTGCCCAAAACAGCATTGAAATATGTGTTACTCGGGTTTGTAATCAATCACTTTAACCCTTTCACCGCCCCATTTTTAAAAAGGTTCTACTTATTACTGTGTAGAGGTGCTAGAATACTGTCGTCAATCTATGTAGGGGTTACCTAAAATGTTTTCATCATTTCTGTTGCCTTAAAAACTTCTGGTTTCTGTTCGGTTTCAGTAAGAATAGTTCTGTATGTGGTACTTAACCCTACTGCCTTACAGGTTTCCGGATTGTGTTTTGGTAAAGTGTACTCCTCAACGATTGCTATGTTGAACAACTGTTTTTTGAGTTTACATTGCCGGGTAAAAGGAAGGTTACTATCCTTAAGCTACTGCTGTATTGTCGGATGCACTACTGAACAATTGTTGCAGTCGCCTAATAGGTAGTGCGTTGGCTTATTTGGCGAGAGACGTGGTTCAAAACCTCAGTTAAAAAAAAAAAAAATTCCTTTGGAGACGTGCTCTTAACAGTTTTCTGGCAAAAATCTTTTTACGATAAAATCATAAACATAACATAAACCCCTGGAAAAGTCTCCATCGTTTCCATATCATCATACGTGTGCACGAATCCATTGTGTAATAAAATTTTAAACGTTGCTTGTGGCTTAATCATCATTGTCATGAAATTGTTTTTTAATCCCGAGTTTTTGTCACACCGGTAGGTCGTTATATCTGTGTAGCTATAGCTCGACAACATCGATGTATTCTAGTCGCGAGACCAACGTAGATGTATTTACATTCTCTCCCGAGTCGTGAAACACATTACTCGACTCTTGGTATTTTGGTCCGTCGTTACTTCGTGATACATCATGAGTCTATCAATCGAGTTTGGGGAGCAAGCTTTGTTTCTAGGCCTTTGATAGAGCGCAGCACGGAGCTCTTTTGTCGCAATTAATGATCTTTAGTGTCGATAGTCATTTTTGCCGATTTATATAGACTTTTATCTTGAATCATTGAGTTAGGGTTGTCAAAAACCGAATTCCATCAGACAAGTTAAGATAAATTCATAAGTACCTTTGGGGTCGTTCAACTCATAAGCTCTACATTAATACTATCTCATCTTATAAGCATGCATCAAAGTAATTTTTAAAGCTTTTTGACTGAGTAAAGAGAAGTCTAAAGCGAGGAAACATAACCTATTGACCCATTAGAGCGCTATCGCAAATTAGCCTGTGTTTCTCTTATAATTTCTATGAGTTTAATAGCGGATTTAACCACCCTACTATAGCGCTTTTGAGCAGATTCTAGAAAAGGCAACAGCAGAATGCATAAGTGTATAATGGGCGACCCTTTAAACATTTTTCTTTTTAATTTTCTCGAAATAAATAATTTACTTGAATGACAGTTTCGTATATGATAGACCGTAGCGTGTCTATAAAATTGTTTACATTGTAAGGGCAGTCAGTTGCAGCCAAGAAAAACTTAATTTTTACAATCGAATGCACTTGTCTTAAACTACACGCTTTGAACTTTTGCCTTAAAGGGTAAAGCAGTCGGACAAACATGAAAAACAGAAGAAACTGGCAATAACATGACAAATAAACAAATTTTCAATAAATCTTCTTGACAAGAAAAACATACACAAACAATCTCTATTACTTGTTCGTTAGGTTTTCTTTCTGTTTTATTTTTCTTCTAATTTTTGAAATATTTTCTGCTTTTCTTTCAAGTCATTTGCTCTAGATTTTGTTGTTTAATGGAAGATGAAAAAAAAACTGAAGACGAAATACAAGGAAATAAAGTGAATTTCTATTATTTAAAGAAGAATTTTAGGTATTTAGGAAAAACCCCCTTCTAAGAAACTTAAGAAAGAAAAGAGAGAGAGCGAGACCAAAACAGCTTTAGGGGTTAATGGCCTTAACGCACGTCTGGTTTTTGGCACTTTATTGTTGATTTTGGATAGTTGGATGGATGGATGGATGGATGAGTGGCTTTGCGGTAGATTTTTATGGCCCAAAAGAATTTTTCTTCAGGCAAATTAAAATAAGCCATCATAAGCATTGGCGTCACCAACAGCAACGTCAAAATGATGGTTGTAGTTTCCATAACGAACTTGTTAGATATCCTAAGTAAAGGAGGTCTATTTTGTTGTAATCGGAATGGAATAAATTTTATTACAAACATGTGTCCCACATACGGGTATAGACGCCATCTGTGTGTTTTTTAGAAAAATTTTTTTAAATCTATTATTTTAAATTTTTCCATATTTTTCATCATCTTTAATGCATTAAAGCTTACAAATGATTTAAAAATTATCATGTGTTCATGCTTTGCCTGAAAACTTTTTTGTTTTCGTTGTGTTTTTTGAAGAAGTTTTTCTTTTCTTAAGTTTTCCAACTGAAATTTTCATTTTTCTTTCTCTTTTTAATATTTCACTTGAATTGTTGGCATTTTTCATTCGTACCATACGTATGTAGGTAGTGTAACATGACACATTTGCTGGGTGGTCTGTTTTCATTTTTTTTTCTTTTAATTTTTCTTATTTGTTTTACTTTTTGTCTGTTTTTGTTCTCTCTTTGTTTTTTAATTAAAATCTTAAGAAAAGTTTTTCTGCATGTTTTTCTTACTTACATACGAATTAAGATATGAAAAGCAAGTGCATGAAAAATAATTCTATTTTTTTGTTGATTTTGCAAAAAATAAAAAAAAAATTTGTTACTGTGTGTTATGAAATGCTGTCAAACTTTTATGAAATGCTAGCAAAAATAGCACAAATGGAATTGAGATTAAAAAAATTTTTAAGGCATACCATAAGGTGTTTAGCAAAAGTGCTTTAAAATGAAGCATAACTTAAGGCGTGGAAAAAAATTGTTTTCAATTGCATACTTTTTTTATTTCGCCATTTAAGAACTCCTATTTATCAGCCAAAATATAATTATAGGGTGTTTTTTTATAGCTGCTTGAAAACTGTCCTTATCGATAATTACTGTTAGCTATGTACGGATAGCTCAGTATGTCTAATTGTTTTAACAATTCTGTTTAGAAAGCTTTGGCAAGTCATAATGAATAGTTTAACACCAAAACAATGCTACCAAATTATGGAAAGAAATACATCCTGTATCCTAGGTCTTACAGAAATCATCCGCTTTGCGGTCAACGTAATTATAATCATAATTGTCCTAGTTCGTCAGCAATTTGTGCATTTATTGGTCGTTTTCGCTCTAATTTAACTCTTTATGAAAAAAAATATACTCAACAAGGCTTTCAGAAAACCTCAACTTCTTGCTCTTTGTCCTTTCTCTCAGCAGTTTTCTGGGAATTGCCATGAAATAGTTTTCCAAAAATTTGTCGTTTAGACGACGACAACCTGTAGGTCTCTCCGTTCTATTTTTCTCTATTTAAATCTAAATTTTCTTTAATATCTCAATTAGTCATGAAGACCTAATTAATGTTACTAAAAATGAACTTTACTTGCATATTTTAAAATCTTAAATTTTTATTTTTTATTTCAAATTTAAACTAAAGTTTAATTGCAGAAAATTCAACAACAATTCATAGCATGTAATTTATGGGTTTTCCTTAATATTTTTCGTTTCGTTTTTTTGCTGAAATAAAAGAAAGCCCATCTATCACTGCGACATGTACGGTACTGAATTTGATTTTTTTTTGTTTGTTTTTGCAGTTGATTTAAAATGACCTTAACGGAAAAAGTATTTTTTTTTTGCATTCATTACTGGTCCCTTATACACGTTCAATGCATTCCACACAATATTTTTTTTCTTGTTGCAGGTTGTAAAATTTTCTCATAAAAATATTTTTTCTTGTTTTCCCTTTTTATGTCATCTTTATTATCTAGCTGTTGCTACCAAACTCATAAGAGTTTTTATTTTAAGTTAATAGACTTTTTTTAAGTTCAATTAGTAGCGGTCGATGGAAAGAAGAATGTAAAATATTGAATGAAATACTAAATGGGAAGGTAATAAAGCATCAACGGTATTAAAGCTTTAAAATAATGACAAAAAAGATCTCTAATGTTGGCCTAAAGTCATAAATTTGGTAATAAAATGTTTTTAAACTAGGCCGCTTACAAATGTTGCAGTTTGTAACACTTAATGCACGGCACCTTTAATAAAAACCTGAATTTATTTTCAGTTTTTAATACAAAACTTAACTTGACCTTATTAAATAAAGCTTATGGAAATTGATTAAAAATTAAACTTAACGGTTTAGCAAAGGTTTAACTAAAAATTTTATTATCCATTGGAATTAATACATAACATATCGCCAGTATTACAAGCATTAAGTTGGCAAGGTTTTGATCTGATTACACTCACTCAGCCACAAAAGTATACATACGGTTAACAAATTTCAGAAATTTTTTAACCAATCCGTTAATCCGACAATCTTTATAATTGTTTGACAACTTTCCTCGATTTTAAGACGGTCTTTTGCATTGGTTCAGAAATTTGTGAAATTTGTTAGTCGTATGTATACTTTTGTGGCCCTGCACAGGCTCACAAAAGTTAACAAATTTCAGAAATTTTTTAACCAATGCAAAAGACCGTCTTAAAATCGAGGAAAGTTGTCAGACAATTATAAAGATTTTCAACGAAAACGGATTGATTAAAAAATTTCTGAAATTTGTTAACCGTATGTATACTTTTGTGGCCCTGTGTACATGCATAATTGATAATTACACCCTGTAATGATTTAATTCGAAATTTTTTTCGTATTCAGGCTAAAACTACTCGTCTTTGGAACATTGCTCCGATATTTCAGCGAAATTGATCCATTACAACCTTTGAGTCAGGATTACGACTTAGCTTCTCACACCACTTATGTTATCTGTATTCATTATTTTATTTATTTGTTTATTTATTAATTACAATACAATTACAAATTATATTCTAATTATATACGAGCTGAGCAACTTTGACCATATCGACGCCTTCATTCTATAACGTTCTAAGTGTACTTAGAACGTTTTTAATGTTAATGTTAATTCTACGTTCTCTAACTTAAATACTGTCAAAATTTGGTTAAGATGCGCCGATCCGTTCCGCAGTTATAGGGAAAAATTACTTAGAATACACATACATACAGTCGTCTGGCGCGTGAAAACTTTGAGAGCTCATAACTCAAAACACACTTTTTTGACTTAGAATGTTATAGAACGGAGGCGTCGATATGCTCGGTGTAGTGTCACAGACCAGAGTCTCTGGTGGGAATCCCACGAACCCGCGACCCTCACGCTAATAATCTAGCACACTACCCACTAGACTACCCGGGCACCCTTATGTGTATTCATTTTCGACATGAGTGGCGGGATCTACAGTTTAATGGCAATTTTATTTCTCTCGCCGAGTTTTTACCCGAAATCTGGGGAGAGGAAGTCGCCGAAAGAAATTTGTTCCTATATTTTGTTTTGTTAAAGACGTCTTACGTGGGATTTGAACTGTGGCCTCACGTCCAATTTGCAGACTACCTACTAGACTACGGCAATACAATATACCCGGTCGGTCCATTGAAAACGTGGCTTCTGTATACGATAGGGCCGCTGAGAGCTTGGAAGACCTACTAGACTACGTCAACTTCTAAATCGTTGAAAAAGTTTTTGCTAAATTGTGGTCGCCAGGGCAAGGAAAGTGATTTCAAGAAAAACACGTTTAAGTTAGGCGCTCTTTGACTCGTTGTATGATATTGCTTTTTCTACTTCTTTTCGTGTCGTTTGAGGGTAAGGAAGATTTCTGCCTTAATAGAATTAAGGCTCTATTGTAACTAAAAACCGTGAGAAAAAACTTTTTTTATATAAATAAGGAAGAATATTACCCCTTAAACCATTCTCATGCAATTTTATTGTTTATTCGGAGAATAAGTTGCTTTTAGTTTACCTAGAAAAACTTTAGCTCACTCCAAAACTGCACAATGAAGGTCCACATTGAAAAATTCCCTCAAACGTCATTTGTCATAGTTGTATGCACTTTCCTTTGACATTGACGGTAGGCATCATCCTAAGTTTTGCAAAAAAAATTTGCAAAATTAACCGACTTGTGAGAGAAACTTCAACTTAATTTCTGAAGGTGTGAGAAATTCTGAAAATTAAAGGATTTATTCAAACATATCGTTCTAGTTGAAGACGTCATAGGAAATTAAATGGAATTCTATTTGATCTGTATGCAGCTCTAAATAAAAAAAAAAAAATTTAAATATTTTGAAATCCAGTGAAGTTGCCGCCTCCCTCATTAACATACATTCACATTAACAATGAACTGAAAGCGCATTTTATTTAAAATATTTTTAGAAAGTATTTAAAATAAAACTTAAAAACATTTAAAAGCTGTTGCTGCTTATTATGATGCGTGTGAATGCTTGTGTGGCTAAAGAAAATAAACGTCCAAAATCATGGCTTCCTCTCCTCTAATCAGTAGAATATTTTAATTGATTTTTTTCTTTTCTACCTTTATTTTACCATTTCTATGATTCAAAAGAATATGTTTTCTGTTTTGTTTTCTTTTAAAACTAAAAACTAAACAATTATCGTTTTTGAAATTAACAATTAAGTTGTCAAAACTATTTAAAAAGCAATAATTTTGAGATCGAAAAATAAAAAGTAAAAGGTCAAATACTCTCATATTTTGGGAATTTTCATTGCGCCTCAGAGAGGCAACCTAAATAGTATTTTTTCCAATTAGGTTCGTTTATGCTAACAAACCAAGATCATATTGGGCTATTAAAGAAATAAAGTTTGTCATTCCGACGTAAAGCAAATTAAAAAAAAAATTGAATACTTGGCGAAAAAATAAACGAGTGTGAGTGTATCAACCAGAGATCAGCAATGAATCGTTTTTGTGCTACTCATAAGTACTCATGAAATTTTGAGTATGAGTGCGTCAACAGTATTGAAATTCAACTACTCTGATTCATTCGTACTCACTACAACGTTGATTTATAAATATGAGTACTATGAGTATGAGTACAACGTTAACATCAAACTCATAACATCCGAAATATGTTTGATTCCTACTCATTCAGATTCATAAATTTTGAAAAATGCTTATAATACTCATAAATGATTCGAGTGATTCGAATCATTCATTAAAATTTACAGTCATAGTTGTTGCATTTAGAAAGACAAAGACAGCAAGCAAAGCAATCACACAACCTTCTAGTGAATTTTGTAGTGTTGATACGCGAATTATACTTATTTTGTGATTCTTGTTGAGTAAAGGAGAGTCGTAATCAACAACATCATGTGTATTGTTAAGTATGAGTACGATGAGCACTTCAAACTTTGAATATGAGTAGTATGAGTATGATATTAAAATAAGTATGAATGCGTATAAGTATCATAAATTATGAGTATGATTCGAATCTACATACTCATCTTTTTGAATACTCGTTGCTGATCTCTGGTATCAACAAACAACTGCCAGTCGTCAACAAGCAAGATTCTTTGCAAAAAAATTTTCAAAATAATTTCAATTGGGTTACTCACTAGCTGGTGCCAATAGATTTAAAGAGATGAGTATACGTATTTGAGATACTCCTTGTGCAGCATAAAATCAAATCAATTTTGTTACGAATATGTCTCTGGATTGTATATTATGTAACGATTTCAAACGTTATAGAGCATATTAGTGGAGGGTGATGACATGTTTGAAGATGTCATTTAATCAAAAATTTCGAAATTAATTTATTAGTATGAAGTCGCCATAGTCCAGTATGTAGTGTTGACTTATTAGACGTAAGACCACGGTTCAAACCCCAGGTCAGACATCAAAACGAAAATATAAAAAAAAATATTTCTTCGGCGACTTCCTCTCAGCAGATTTCATGCAAAAATTCTGAAAGTAAATAAAATTGACATGAAATGTTTAGATACGATAGAACAACAGCAGAGGAATATAAATAGAAATCCATTCCCTATTTAGTTGAAAAATATGATGCCACAGTGTTTTTCGAAAATATGTAGTGAGAAAGTCAATCACCTGAAATACGGTATTGTACTTCAGCTCCGTTGACTTTAGTACGGTAATAAGTAAGACGAATACTGTTCGCAAAATTTTAACATCTTGGGCAATAGCTTCCCATGAATATCGTTTTGAAAGATCCAAAACTACGTCTGTTAATAAGCTAGCCACAAAGAATCTGTGGAATAATCTCTTCCTTATAATTCACCGCTGGCTGGACAGTGAAGGAGGGAATATACATTTTTACCCTACTCAACAACGCTTACGCCCTATAAAAAAGGCCTAAAGCCCTTTGTCTTCTTGCATGAGCACTGAAGAGGCATTGAATCATATTAAAAAAAATGAGCAGGCAAGATCTGTGAGTTCTGATTAAAACAAATGATCTCTCATGATCGCAAAGTGACTAGATCGGTCCATCTTATGCCAATTTTTGTAAAGAGCAATCTATCTCAGTCTTTGGTGAGAAGAACCCATGCAAGGCATTCATGTCGGTATTAGCAGCTTAATGAATGAATTAACTTGCCTATCAGAAACTAAGTATCCCAGATGATCATTCATTCAAGCAAGAGTAACATTAGAATGGCTTACCAAAGCCAAATGCCGGAGAGTTTTCCGGCATCCACAAATCAAAGTGGTTGACGCTAAGATATGACAAATATTCTTCTGTTTAGATAGTGTTGAGCTGACTGAAAAAAATTGCTTGAAAATTGTCTGTTTTAACTCTGATCTTTCTCTGTACAAAAAAAAGCAACTTCAGTTCCATATCACACACAATCCATCATGCAATCAATTGAAACAACAACAAATTAAAAATCTAAAAACAAAAAGAGAAATAGAAATAGAAATGAAGCTAAGAAAAGGTGAAATCATACGATTTTTCTTTGAAATTTCAATTTATTACTCCCAATGCCAAAGATCACAGACTCTTTTATGGTTTTTTTGTAATTAACTGCATATGCTTCAAGAAAAATTAAAAAAAAATTCCATAAATATTTACAAGAAAAGAAAATTGTGTCTTACAGATGTAAAATTTTTGAGAAAATCTTTCAACACCTGTCTGTCAGTGATCGGAAAATGTATAAAAAAAAATTAAAAAAAAGTTTGTATTCCAAATAGAAAAACTTGATGGCCATAAATGTGTATGGGTCTAGACAGCGAACAGGCCAGCCCCCACCACACATATGTATGTTTCCGATAACACACGTGACTTTTTCTTTTGATAGTTTCTACGAATAATAAAATCATATCGTCCTCCGAGTCACGTTTGATGTAAAGAAAGAAACAGAAACGATTTTTATTGCCGTAAAGAACTTGAAAAATTCATCATATGAAAAATATTGTGGGGAGCAGGGGATGGTGTGGTGAATGTTGCATTTTATCTAAATTGTAGCCTCATTGATATCAAATAAAATCTAGTGAGGAATTATCGGAATATTTTAGAATTGGGAATACGTTACATTTGTTTTAATTCCTTTGATTGACTAAAAGCTATATTGTAAATTCAAAGGTATCCCAATATAAAGCTTGTCTTTAGAAAAATAATTCAATTTTCTTTGAGAGATCTCTTGGCATTGCCTTAAAACTAACCTAATTATGCTTGATTAGAGTCACTTGACGCATTACAGCGGCTGACATTGCGTAAATACGGCGATTACTTATTGGTTCACAGAGACTGATACCGTATGTGCACTTGCATTTTCGCACGATGTGTGTTTGATTCTTTTGCTCGGAATTGGACAATCTGGACACCAAAGACATGCTGTTTCAATAAGACGGCACTATGTGTCTTATAACTCATGCCAAATTGTATATTCTGCACGAGCGATTTGACGTCGTGGTATTCTCACTTGGAGGCAATGTGAATAGGTCGTTGAGATTATGTGATTATTGACCCTGTTGGACTTTCTCTTGTGAGGTGTTTTTACATCAAAACTGTAAACGAATAAGCAAGAAACCACTGCGGTCCTTAAAGCCTTGTCTTACCAAAGCCAACCAAGTTGAATGTTTACAAGTTCATCGGTCGTATTACTGATTCAAATAAATTGATTCCAATCCAACAATGTTTGCATCATGCAATTAGGTGAGAGGACGTGTACTTGTCAATTAAGACAAGTGCAGTACCCGGCGGTCGAATTGACCCATTGTACAACGTCCTAGTTTCTCACACCACTTATGTATGTTGTGTGTTAATTTTATACATGAGTGGCGGGACCTACAGTTTAAAGTCGACACCGAACGACAGATTTTTGAGAAACTTTTTCATGGCAATTTTATTTAATCTCAAATTTTTTGCAGAAATCTGCTGAGAGGAATACTTTTGTATTTTGTCTTGATGTCTGGCCTGGGGCTCGAACCCTGGCTACCTTGGCTTTACGTCTAATAAGCCAACACACTGCCTACTAGACTACGACGACTTCTGCATCATGCGATAGTCTGACCAAGATTTACAAGGACTGGCATTTTATTGTTTCTCCTTAACGAAGTTAGCTTAGGCCATGCTGGCTATATTAGCATTGGAATGCGTTCATTCGGAGATTTATTAGTACATTGTGAAAAAAGCCATTCCCCTGACAAAGTCATTAGGAGGTCCAAACCAACCGATTTTAAAATCTAAGTCATAGCCCCTCAGTAAGAATCGGATCGTATGTATGTGTGTAATAAAATATATGATCGTTAGAAGAAAATCTTATTGGGTTCAAGAATTGAATAAATTTGCCATGAAAAGTTTTCAAAAAATCTGTCGTTCGGAGTCGACTTTAAACTGTAGGTCCTGCGAGTCTTATACAAAATTAACACACACTGCAAGGATGATGTGCAAAAATAGGTCATAATCCTGCCTGAAAGGTTGTAATGACCAATTATGTACATATGTATGTATTGTTCATAGTAATACATTGTGGCATAGTCTGTTCATTAGACATTGTAACGCTTTAAATTAAATTTGGTTTGTCTTGACGATAACAGAGACACAATTTATAACAACTAAACCGCAATAAAAATTTTATTTCTAGTCATAAAAAAAAAGTTTCACTTTTTCTACAGAAATTCTTAAAAAAAATTTTATTTAAAATGCATCGTCGAATGCAAGTGTTATGAGAACAGCAGCAATGAAACGTTGAAAAAAGAAAAACAAAACTAAACACTTTTGCTTTCCATCACCATACCGGGGACGGATTTCATTTGAAACGATACCAGTTTGTCTATTTTCTCAACTTGGCCAATAAAACGTAAGAAACAACCAACAAACTTGTGCACACTATTAACTTAATGAACGGCATTAAGAAACAGAAACACAAAACAAAAAAAACAAAACAAGACAACATTTGCTTACAGAGGCAAAAATGAAAAGAAGATGACGACGACACACGACAAAAGAATACAAATTTAATTTTCAACACATCATAAGATTGACAAAGAGTAGAGCCAGAATCAACCATCTGATACAGATGTATGGAATGACGGACGTACAGATGGCCCAAAACAAACAATAGAAACATTTTTAACTAAAAGATGACATCAAGTCAAAATAACATTGGACTTACATACATACAAGTACTCCCTATTAAGCAGAGTCTTAAATGAGTGCTAAGAAGAGAGCTCAAGCTTTATTAACGTCTTTTAAACTTTCTTGAAAGAGATGGTGCCTTTTTAAATATATTTCCACGCAGATTAGACTCCCGGCATAATTCTAAAACTGGTTGCAACTTTGTTGAATTAGCTTTTTCTGGCAAATTAAGCATTTCTGAATGGCAACTTGGAAGCAAATGTACGCAAGCAATTCAGGTTCAACTTTTTTTCCATTTTTAAAAATTAAGAAGTTTCATTCACACTCCGTTTAGAAAGACCTTTTTCTCCTGAATTCCCTGAGAGGATAGCTACTTGAGCAAGTCCCAAAGTTCCTTAACACTTCATCCTTTACCACAGCCCAATATCCAGCACCTTTTCATAGAGACAGTTGTTTTCCAGCAGCGACATCATATTAACCCATTAATACCCGAATTAGTTTTTTTCTAACGGTTACCATTTTGTTTTACACTCAATTTACTGTCAGAGCATAAAAACTAAGGTATCCTCTGCTGACAACTTAAGTTGCCACTGGGCAGTAATGGGTTAAGATCAGCTGCAACCACATACTTTGTTAGAAAAACCTTTATTAACGAAATTGTTTTATAGGAACTCAGTCCTACGGAAAAAGGAATAAAATAATACTAGTTGCGGCTACTCTAGTAATTGCAGAAATGAGGTTTCGTGAACATAGTTTCTCAGTTTCCTTCAGTCAATTTTCTTGCAGACGTTAAACCAGTTAAAATATTTTTGTGGAATTATAATGCCAGTCCATCCTTCGGAAATCTAGACGAAGAGTATTAGGAGTTTTTCTTTCTCTCTCACTCTATTATCACTTTCTTCTTCATTTTTCCATATTTAGGTTAGCACATCAGACCGAGTTTTCACACTTACGTTCGTCGGGCTGTAAAAGTTGCGCCTTCGCGAAGTTTACCGTGACAATGAATGAAATCGTCAAAGTCTAGTAGGTACAGCTTTGCCTTATTAGACATGAGGTCGTGGTCCAAACTCCAACTCACATATCTCGAGCAAAACAAAAAATATTTCTTCCGCGACTTCTAGCAGTCCTCTGGCAAAAATTCTGAGATTAAATAAAAAGTTTCTCAGAAATCTGTCATCCGAAGTCGAATTTAAACTGTAGATCCATCAGTCATGCATAAAATCAATACGCGACATGGGTGGTGTGGGAAGCTAGGTCGTAAACATAATTAATTGGTTGCAATTACCAATTAACCCATTAATCCCCGAATTACTTTTTTTTCTAACGGTTAGCGTTTTGTGTTTTACACTCAATTTCCTCTCAGAGCATAAAAACTAAGGCAACCTCTGCTGGCAACTAAAGTTGCCACTGTGCACTAATGGGTTAAGTAACTGGGATTCTTTGGAAATCTAGTCTGAGTTCATTGGGAGTTTTATTTTAGCGACTGTGATTTCACACTTGTTCACTCAGTCCTAAAGACGTCTTCTTCTTTATTTTTTAATAGTTATCTGAACTTAGCGGATCTTTCTTCTTTATTTCTCTATAGTTATGTGAACTTATCGGATCGTTTTCTTTTATTTAGGTTCGACAGGCTCCGAAAGTTTCGCTCTCGCATAGTTTATCGTGACTCACCCAACGTTGTTAACAAAATGTATATTTCTAACGATGTAGTGTTGAACTTGTACTCGCTTCTTTACCTATGCCTTTTCGTTCCCTAAAAAAAACATTGGATTCACCTCCATTGACTTATTCCTTCATTCAGTCTTATTAATCATTCTATGCAGGAAGATTTATTTACTGCTACAGATCTTCGTTTTATCCGAAATTATCTGGAAGCTGTTAAACTAATATCGGTTATTGTGTGCAGTGGTAAGGAGCTTTGCTATTTCAAGGGTTCTAGAGGCCTATGATGTTCATTGTTTATATTATTCTCTGTTGGTGGTTTGGGAAACAGAAAGATTCTTTGATTGAGTATTTGGAGGAGGATTGAAGCGTTTCAATTTTTAAAATTTTAAAAAATGGTTTGGAAAGAAATCGTCTTTTCCATGATTCGAACCTGGACTGCTTTGGTTCCTTATCACTTACTGTTCCTTAATTTTGCCTTGAATTCCTAATTGCTTATCTTTAAAAATGCTGACATTTGCAGGTCTCAACGTATATCTAAGGCATATTGGTATTACTCGGACGAGTGCTTGTAAACTTGAGTATTATGGACCGGGAGGCGTAATTCGATAGCGGCTTCAGAAATCACTCGTTACAAGTCTCTACTGAAGTCTTCTTTAATCTTGAATATATTCGATAAAATGAAATAAATATGAGAACCAAAAGCTTTAGTCCATTCATGGCTTTAGTTCTTCTTAATTTTTAAACAAAAAGTTAACTTTGTCAAGACTTTTCTGTACCCTACTTTTAGGTAATACTTCGTAATGATTTAACACCTTTAAATCTCTGCATTGTTTCGTCTTCTATGGTAAAACCTTAAATAACATCAATTCGTTTTGTAAAATTAGTTGCTGCAACATATGCAACTAATGTTGTTGTATAGCAGCAGTACATAGTTGTACAAGTTGTAGTTGTATTGTTGTTGTTGTTGTTGTTGTTGTTGTTTGAGTATCCAGCATGTAAGGGAAAGACATTGCATTTAATCGTTTATCAAATTGTTTAGCAGTGGAGTGCAGTAGTCTTATGACTGTTTGGTTGTTCGCTGTCTCTCTTTCTCATTTTTCGGCTGAGGAAGCAACACATTATAAATGCGTTTTAAATACTGTTTGCAGTAACGTCGTTTGAATGTGTCACACATTCTGTGTCATTTATCATTCGTATGTGTGAGTGCCTTTGGATACGTACTACTCCTCATGTATAGTTCAACAACAGCATTGAGTTATAATTCTTCAAAATGAAGTACTTTTGCTCGGGGTTTTGTTTTTTCTCTTTTTTTTTTGATTTTTTGGTTGTAAAACAAGATACATTTTTAATGATAGTGCTGCTGTGTTATTGCTGTTGTTGCTGTTATTTATGTTGCTAATGTGTTTGTTTAATATGCACATACTGCTTGTTTTATATTATTTTATGAAGTATTTTTTCTTTTTTCTGATGATTTTTTGTTTTATTGTTTAACATGTCACATTTTGTGCATATTTTAAGAGCAGATTGTGTATTTTTAAGCATAAAATTTGTGTTTCGTGTTTAGAAAAGTTTGAAAAAGAAATACAACGTGAATACACAGCTAATTTGTTTACTTTTTATGTACATACATACTTACTCTTCAACATACACTAGATTTTTACTGGATAAAACACTGGGGGGGAAAATGTTGCTTGTTTTTTAGAAGGACTTCAATTTTGTTTACTAAGCGAACAAAACCTTGTTCATATTTTTAGAAGATTTTTAACGCAAATATTAAGACATTAGTTCTTGTACAATTCAATTGAAATTTGAAATTCGTGAAATTTTAATTCAGGAATTCGTGTTTAAAATTCTATTTTGTAATAAGCAAGTGAAAATTTTCTAAATATTGGACAACATATTCACGTAGTTGGAGTTCGCTTGAAATTAATTTAATGCTTAACGCGAATTTTTTCAAGCATTCTGCTTTTATTTTCATGTAGAGAAATATTGAGTAGCCGCAGTCTAGTAGGTAATGTGTTGGCTTATTAGACGTTAAGCCAGGGTTCGAGCCCCAGGCCAGACATCAAATAAAAAAAAATACAAAAAGTATTTCTTCGGCGACTTCTGGCAAAAACTGAAAGTAAATAAAAATTGCTATGAAAATTTTATCAAAAATCTGTCGTTCGGAATCGACTTTAAACTGTAGGTCCCGCCATTCATGTGCAAAATTAACACACACAACATAAGTGGTGTGGGAAGCTAGGCCGTAATCCTTACTGAAGAGTTGTAATGCCCAATTATGCATGTATGTGTGTACAGTGGTGGCCTCATAATTAGAAACGATGTTTCTGGAACAGAGGGCTCTGGAGTGATGAACTTAAGTTTAATTTGTCCCAATCTGATGGAAAAACGTATGTAAGACGTCCACCAAACAAAGCCTTTGATCCCAGGTACACAGTGAAAACTGTAAAAGAAATTAACAAACATACATGTTGCTAAGTTGTTTCTAATCATAAGACCACCACTGTATGTATGTAGAGAAATATTACTTGCTTAAACCAAATTTTCGAGTTACTCCCTGAACAGATTTTCTCCGGTTATATCTTTAAGAACAGCAAGTTCACAAACTTTTAGGATTCGAATAACTTTCTTAGGTAGAGCAAAGTTGTGGGTCTAGTTCAATTATCGTTAGTCACTTACCTCGATTTATATCTCCCTATTATGTACTCTATCAGATAGTGTGTTGACTTATAAAACGACATTCCGTAGCTCAATCCCCGGCTCAGATTTTTTGAACAGAACGAAAAAAATATTTCCTTCGTCGACTTCTTCTTAGTAGTCTTCTGGTAGTCCTCTTCTCTGAGAGGAAATGAAATTGCCATGAAAAGTTTCTCAAAAATCTTTCGTTCGGAATCGAATTTAAGCTATAGGTGCCGCCATAGGTTCTGCTGAAATTCGAGTGTACTATGGGGATCGAAAGTTAATTTTTTGTAATAAAAATATTCTCTTTGGCGATAGAGTTGCTTTCATTAACCTCCATAAGTCGCAGAAACACTGAATTCCACTTACTTTACTGGTCATCCAACCATGTTGGGTGTATTAATTTTATCCCTGACAGGTTTAATAATAAACCTCTCATGACAATTTTTTTTACTTTATCTACATACTAAATTATAGCGACTTATGGATAAGCCGGAACATTGTTTTTAAAACTTCATTGTTTACCCGAAAGAGTAGTTCACGTGACTCTAGAAATTTATATTTGAAGTCGCCGTAGTCTAATAGGTATTGTGTTGGCTTATTAGACGTAAAGCCCGGGTTCATATTCCAGGTCAGGCATCAAAATGAAATATGAAAAGAATATTTCTTCGGCGATTTCCTCTCAGCAGATTTCTGGCAAAAACTCTGAGAGTAAAATAAACCTGCCATGAAAAAGTTTCTCAAAAATTTGTCGTTCGGAGTCGACGTTAAACTGTAGGTCCCACCACTCACGTATAAAATTAACGCACACAACATGAGTGGTGTGAGAAGCTTGGCAGTAATCCTGACTGAAGGGTTGTAATGGCCAATTATGTATGTATGTATGTATGTATGTAAGGCTATCGTCTGAGCACTGTATATCACATCCACCAATTCGAGACTTAACTGTTTTCTTTTTCTGCCCTCGGCCTATGAGATTAGTTTCTGTTTTAAGCTTTGCCAGATGAAGTTGCATTAACTAGATTCAGAGTGCAATTGCCGAAATGGTCACAATTGGGATAAAAGGATCGAATTGAACACAGACAAGACAAAATATTCATGTTTATTACTGAGTCAAATACTTCACTTTGCTTGAATTGGTTTCTTAAAGCCGGTCAGTAAATACTTCACCATACTCCCACCAATATTTCAGTTAAATCCACAATTATAAACAGGCTTTCCAAGGCTTTTTTTCTTTTTTTACTTACATCTAATCTTACCTGTAGATTACATACATTCATGATTGATTGGCCAATTATTGGAATGCTTTGCTTCTAAGTAGGGTTCTCTTTCTGCTGACGTCTTTTCCATTCTTCATAATGTAAACAGACTGAAATGTAATCAAATATTTCATTCTCTAAGCACTGGTCATAATTAAAAAATAATTAAAAACTTTCTTTTAACACTTACATACATTCACTGCATGCATATCTTCATTTTCTAATTGCCTTCACAGTACTTATAAATTTAATTTTTATTTTTTTTATTCTTGTAATTTAAGCACTTAGACTAGAATATTTCTTTTAAAAATCCCCAAAACTGAATTCCTCAAAAATATTTCAAATGTTTTTTAAAAATATATTTCTGTAGTAGTCCGCATAACACAAAACGAAATAAAAAAAAAGAAACGAAAATCGTTTTTAAAAACATAAAAACCTCAATTGAATTCTCTTGAAACTATTTCAACTTGCAAGTGCATGGCCAAAATAATAAACCGTAACGATTTCTAAAAAAAAAAAAAAAATACAACAAGAAAAAAATAGAAAATAGAGAAAAATTAGTGCAACCAACTCTTTCAGTTAGTCATTCATTCATTCACTCATTCACTCATTCGAACATTAAAAGTTGAAAACAAAAAAACACGAACACAAAAAGTGAGAAACAAATTCAACAACAAAATGGAAATAAAAGCACCACGAATTTCTGTTTTTGCTTTTCTTACACTAGAGAGTTGGTGAAAACTAAAAAAAAAAAATAATCTCTCAACCTGTGCAATTTATTAAAATTTAAGATTGACAGAAAGAGAAAAAAATATCAGGAAAATTGCAGGAAATTTAAAAACTTGGTTCTGACAATTAGAAAAACTGAAAATTTTACAAAATAAAATTAGTAGCTTTTGTTGTCGAAGATTTACGAGAGTGGTACCCAAATTAGCAGAAGTAATCAAGAAAAGACAAGACGTCTCTTTTTATTTTCCTCAGAGATATTCAATACCCTCGATACGATGTTTATGAGAAGACAGGTCAATAAGAAGTTGACTTTTTGAATTAAACTTTGGTTTTTGAATAGAAAGCATTTTGGTATTCATCATGGTCTCCTGTAAACAATATACATTTTACCCAAATTTTCTTAATTTTTTTCCCTCGTAAAATATCTCATTTACCGAAAAGTCATTAAAATTAGTATGTTGCAGAAATGATGCAAAGAATTGGGCGGATGAGGAGCCAATACGTGCCCGATCCTGTAATTCTTACACCTCACTTATTGGTGTCTCCACTTAACACTAAACCTACCGACATATTATATATACCTATTTCTACCGATGGCGGTCAAATGACCGCTTTGGGTAATTCCCTCTTATTCGCCCGAATAGCTCCTACTAAGGTAGTTCTTTTTGATAAAATATGTGCTCTTAAAAAATTATCGGTGCTCCGCACCCTATAAATGGTTCAGTGAGTTTGAGTACAACAAATTCACTCAGTGGTATTGCTGATGGTTTCGTCTCATCTTTTCCCAAATACGGAAATCCATTCACAATATATTTACTTTCAAAGTCCGATGCTAACTAGAACTTGATTTTGCAACAAATAGCAGTTATATTTGCAACTAGTTTGTAGCAGTTTTGACTATTTTGTATAAATGCATTCCATACCTTGGAGATGAGAGCAAATTTGTCAGCCTGCAGATGCTGGCTCCGCTCGCTTCTTCTTTGAAAACGATTAAATCGCATAATTTCTGTGAAACGATTTCTGTTTATTGCAATGAAAGCATCTAACCCTTCTAAAGTTATACTCCATTCGGATCCTAAACCTCTACATGCTTCTGATCCTGTTCACATTTTTTATATGATTCATAATTTCCATATCAACGAAAATGCACTCTTTGCCCTTCATAGTGTTGCGTTTTGCATATCCCGTTGGCGGAGATCTTCCAGGTCCAGAACCTTGGTGAATTTTTTGCCAAACAACTGAAGTTTAAATACTCTAATCGTTTTCTTCACATTCATCTTCGGAACTGGAGAACAGTCTCATTCTTTTTTGTCCCCTACGCGTGTTCACAATGTTCTCTTCCTCATTATCCGTGTCGAATAGCTCAGAGTCAGAGTCTAATGGATCATATACAGTGGTGGCCACGAATTTAAGACACGACATTTTATTTATACATTTGTGATAATTTTTACATCTTATCAAAAATATTTTAGGTCCATGATATTTTTTTAAGATTTTAGTAATATTAGGAAGAAAAAGTAATAATATTTTGCTACCTATATTTGGTTGAGCATTTTTATTTACATATTATATAGATCAAGACAAAATGCTAGTCGGGATTTGATATTTTTTGACACAAGTGGTTTACGTTGTGCAATACACCCACGCAAGTTTTTCCCATTTAGACATCTGCTTATTGCCCTAGACGAAATATCGATACCAAAATCTAATACAATTTTATTTTACTTGAGCTCGTGAAAGGCTCTAGGTGGCTGTTTGACATTTTTGGTGGTACTGTGTTGCTTGATGTGTTCCAGCGCGTTGTAAATCTTGCATCTAGAACATTTAAGCAGCTTTAATATCTCCATTACTATTTTTCCATTAAATTTTAGTTGTTGGATCAGTTTTCGCTCGGCATCGGAATTCCAAGGACCTCTGGTCATTTATAATTAAATATTTCTATGTATTCCAACATAAAATAAAATAAAACATTCATCGCTCAACGTTTAGCTTCAAAAAACACATAAAAATCACTTAAAAACCAGATATTTCTGAAATGTCTTAAATTCGTGGCCAGTTTCAAATAAACGTTTTTACAATAATATAATCAAAAAGCAACAAAATGTTAAAAGAAACAAAATAAATTAATGGTACTTTTTCTTAGTATTACAGGGTACATAGAAGAATAAAGAATATCAAATTTGATATTACATGACTGTAAATATTATCACAACTAAGTCAGTCATATGTCGTGTCTTAAATTCGTGGCCACCACTGTATACTATCCTCACTCCCAGAATGTTCTTCTTCATCAACTTCAGAGCCAGTAATCTAATTTGAATAATCGCTATTTTGCCTCACCTCGTGAGTTACCAACAGTCGCTCTGTACCCAACATAAAACAAACTGTAAGCACTAGCGAGACTATTGTACTCTTTTGAAAGTAATCAATTTGGACTACAATCGCATGTATTCCAAAAAACGATTGCCTTGACTTTTTAGTTTAACAAGCCCGCTTTGATATCTTTAGCCCTAATTTTCTTCAAAAAATTGAGTGTTTTGAATGCTGCTTCTTTCAAAAATAAGTAGGGTGTTCCTATGGTATTTTTAAAGCTTGGCTGCTCTGGTTGCTCTTTTCACAAAAAATAATACCTAAATGGCACTCTAAACTCACTTTTGCCATTTGTTTCTAAAATAACACATTAGTATCCCAACAATACAGGGTGGCTGATATATAATGCAACAAAGTAAAGCGCTATATTTTTTTAATTTTTGTTTTTAATTTTATTGTTCAAAAGCAAAAAATGTTGGAAATAACATCAAATTTTAGAATCAGTTTAGATTTGTTCGAATTGGCCACCTTTGGTATGAATTATGGCCTTCAAACGGCCGACAAAACCATCACAGGCTGCACGAAAGTGGCTCTGCGTTATTTTGGCCCATTCTTGGCGAAGCGCCATATTGAGATGATCGACACTTTATTATTTTTTAGTGGGAACCTTACTCTCCAAAATGCCAGGCGCAAAAGTCCAACAGATTGAGATCCGGAGACTTTGGTGGCCATTGTGCGGTAGAAATGAAGCGATTAACCTCCTTTTTAAGCCATTCTTGGTTGACGCGTGCTGAGTGCGGTGGTGCTGAGTCCTGTTGGAATGTCCATGGTCTGGGGCTTCAATACTGTCTTTAAGACATTTTCCCGATAATATTCGGCTTTTATTTTGACCCCACGGTCGATGAATACGAGATTGGAGCGACCATTGGCCGTTACGGTGGCCCACACCATTACCATCGGCGGCGCTTGAGTTCTGGTGGCCAATCTCAGGTGTAAATTTTCAGCTGACCTCTTTGGCAAGTAAACCCGATCATTTTGTTTGTTCACAAACTGCTCAATTTGGAATGGCTTCTCATCGGAAAAAACCAAATTCGGTAACTGGCCACTTTCGTGTAAGCGAAGTAACTCCTTGGCTCTTTCCAGTCTAACTTTTTTTTGTCCATCGGTCAGCTCTTGCACTTTTTGGAACTTCAATGGCTTTAGTCCAAGCTCATTTTTCAATATGTGTTGCATCCGTTCTCGCGATATGTTCAGCTCATGAGCAATTTTTCTACCACTGCGGCGTGGATTTCGATCAAATCTGGCCTTCACTTTTCGGATCATTTCTGGTGTTGTTACCGTTTTTTTTCGTCCACTTTTTGGACGCGATGCAATACTGCCAGTATCACGGTAACGAGCAATGGTGCGAGAAACAAAAGATTTATTCACATTTAAATGCTGGAGGGCTCTAACGATAGCCACCTGTGGTTTTCCAGCCAAATATAAAGCAATCACACTATCACGCTTGAATTCCATCACGAATAAATTTTTTTCTGAATGCAATAGATCACAATGCTTTTGTAAGCTTGTAAATAGTAAAATGAACTGTGACTGGAATAAATCTGTCAGCTGTCAGACGAGCGGCTTTCAAATGATAACAACCTGAAGTTGGTTGCAATACATATCAGCCACCCTGTAGCTGTCAGACAAGTATTAAGTCATGCGATTTGTTTACATTTTTGACAGATGCCTCGTCTTATCATGTACAGAGCTAGCCTTTCAGTTTTGAAGTGGAAAAGCCAAGCCACAAACTTCACTTTAACCATGACAATATTTAAATTGAGAACTTTTGCATTATTTTGATGAAACAACACTTTCGTTTTCGCAAGTTTTTGCTTTTTTCTTCTTCGTAATTTTCTCAATCAAATGCAGCAATAAGTTAGGGACCAACTCGTCACTAATTGTTTTACTTTTTCGATTTCCCTAATTTGACAGCCAGCCCTCGTAAAAAATTAAAAAAATGTTTATAGAAAAATATTTCTTTAGCCAAGCTAAGCAAACAAACAAAAAGAAACAAAAAATCATTATCTGCATTACTCTGACCTTATTACTCTGTTTGAAAATTTTATTCGAATTCTTTTTCTTTTGCTTCTGCTTCTTATTCAATTTAATCTGTATTTAGTTGCTGCTACTTGTACTGATTAATTTTTGTGAGTGTTTGCTGCTTGGCCTAAAGCCAATTCCTTGTTTGGAGATTGATAATGTTCATAATTTTCATTTTATTTTTAGCCTGTCGGTTTGTTTGCTTTAGTTTTTCAATTCCAACTTTTTTTTCTATTCAACTGTTTTTTTTTTAATAATTTTCATAATTTTTTTTTTTTGTATTCTTTGGAAAATCGTTTATTTGTTCAGTAATAACTTGAGTTTGCTCAGCAGCAGAATCGTAAATGAATGAAAACTTAAATTGCATTATGAATTCATTAAGCATTGGTTGACAGAGGCAATGCTAAAGAATTTCGTGATGAAGGACAATTTTTTTATACCTTTTCGCTGCCATAGAGCTTCTCTCCTTTATCTTTTCATTATCACTTTGCTTTGTTTCAGTCTCTATACAAATTTTACTAGCTAACATAGGCCAATTTTCCGTTGCCTAGATCAACTACTTCTGCGAGAATGCATCATGTTATTGTATTGGATGGTAATTAAAAACTTTGCTCATTGCCAAATTGCTCATAAGATTGACCTTAACCACACGTCTCTTGATTTCAGTCTGCCTTAGCCATTTTTTTTACACACCAATCGATGGTCTTTTCCACGCAGACAATGTCATTCTCTACGCTGATGTAAGCTGGTCTTTGGATCCATCAAATAACTAGTTAGGTAATATATCTGCGCTGTGAGTTGCCGGGGAATTAAATATTTTAGTTTGAATGTAGAAATCATCATCAGAACCGAAACCTTGTGTAGAACATTTCCCTCAAACAGTCAGAAGACAGCTGCATCGGTGCATAAGAAAGTCTCCATGCTGCCGCGCTTCGGTAAAATACTGCCTAAATAAGCAGTTTGGGGAGTAAAACTTCTCCGCAAGAGGGAGGTCACTCAGCTGTCTATTGCAAACATCAGTTAGCGAGAGTGATTCTAGGCATGATCTCCATCTGATAGCATTTTCTTTGGTACAATCGAACCTGTGTTCTAATACGCAGCACGTCTCTGTACTTAGATTAGCTTCGGCTTGACAGACTCCCATGCTTTAAGATTTTTGTTTAGTACGCCTACTGCTGTTAATATTCCTCTGGCGTGCGTTAGAAATAAAACGCTTTTGTAAACAAAACTTTTGACTTTGAAGAGGGCACATGATAATAGTTTTCTTATCTGAAATCTCACACGGTATTAAAAATATTGGATGAAATTCTTTCCTACCTTAACAGAGCGGCAGGAGTTGCTCAACACCATTGTCCACAGCTTTATCGTCTTTGCGGTCGAAGACTGGAAGTTTTCATTGGCCTCTTCCAGTAGCGTTGCCAGCCTTATTTTCTTTAAACGCAGCACAACATTTTTTTAAATGTGAAATTGTTATCATTACCGTCTAACAATTGTAGGTCGGTCAATGGGTATTTGGATGAAGAATTTAATTATTATAAAAATCCAAGTAAATGTAATGATAAATTGTTTGTTCTTCTGCTATATTCGAACATGAGTCTTTAAATTTATTTGTGCTTGTCAAACCATAGCAGTAGTCCTGGTTTGTTGAATAAATCCATTCATATGTGTAAGTTTTGTCAGGATTACTACATGATACAATGCTAACAACTATTTATTCTACTTACATACATAAGACGGCTCTGTAACATGTTGGTTCATACAAAATTTGTGTATTTTTTTTTAAGATTTGATTCCTTTAGTTTTCTGCTTCAAATAGAAGTCATTATCATGTCTATTGTCTGCAATTGTTGCTGCCATTTGCATTATTTTTATTCAATTTTTTTTTCCTCTTATTTTGTCTTGAAATATTCTTTTTTTTTTTGTAATATTTTGATGATTATTTTTGATGTTGAATGGCATGGCATGGATTGTTAATGTTTATTGCCTGAATACAAATCTGCTGAGTCCACAGTTATAGTTGAATTGCAAATAAAAATAAAAAAATAATAAAAATATCGTCATACTCAACGCCATGAACAGTCAAGACAAGAAAGGAATGATATCCGACAGCAAAATAATTTTTTTTCTTTTTGTTGTTTTATAATTTTAATGAACACATTGACTGGATTATGAAAATGTAAAGCATAAAAATGGAAATAATTATAATAATAAAACCAAAACAAAAAAATATGCTCATTTTTTTAATTTCAATTTTAATCTTTAATGCGAAGCAATAAAAATACAAGGAAATTATGCAAAAGATTTGATTTAAATAAAAACAAACATAAGAATTGAAGATTTTATAAGTGATTTTAAGAAGTTTTAAATGAAAAATAAAGAATAAATCATTTAAATATTTAATAGAGGCTTAGTTAGGCAAGTGTTTGCTTTTTTTATTACAAAACGAAAAATTAGTTTCGAAAATAAATTAATTTTCTTTACCATACAACCAGCCAAGGGTCCTTGAGAAAAATGTTGTTCAACCATAAATAAAATAGTTGTTGTTAATAAATTTTATTTCAATGCTTTCATGATAAAAAAAAAGAAGCATGTTTTTGGTTCAAGTTTTTCAAAAAAAAAACAAATGAAAGTAACTAAACATACATCACATTGTGTATTCAATTGAATTGTTTTCTATTTTTTTATTCTCCTCGTTTATGCAGAATTTAAATTCATTTATTGTCACACAGTAGATTTTATTTATTCTTTTTTTTGTCAAGGTTGCCATAAAAATATTTGGCAACAAGTCATCATGTTTATGTCTTAAAAAAATAAACAAAAAATTTTTAAATTTAAACGCAATTTTTTCTAAATTTTTTGAAAATTTTATCTTTACCATTGACAAAGTATCAGTCTTTTGAATCGTATCTATTATTGGCCAATATTTACTGTCAGTAAATCTTTTTAAGCTTATCTCCTCCATTCGATATACCGAATTCGCTTAATAGTGGTAGCCTTTATTTAAATCTGAATACTACCATCTATGATTCAGATGTTCCGAAAACATCCCACCCCATCCGACTTTGTCACGAGGTATAAATCTGTCAGTGAGTAAAAATGATAATGGCGCTCAAAGTAAGCAAATCGGACATACGAAATCGTTTTTTTTATATCTTTACTACTCATTCTTATGTGCCGATTACCTGACGCCTTACGTTCGATAATGTGTTACAGAACATATTCTCGTGTGGGAATCAAAACAACAATCCTCTTACTCTAACATCTTAGTATACCATAATTGGTCATTACAACCCTTCAGTCAGGATTAAGACCTAGTTTCTCACACCACTTATGTTGTGTGTGTTAATTTTTATGCATGAGTGGCGGGACCTACAGTTTAAAGTCGACTCCGATCGACAGATTTTTGAGAAACTTTTCATGTCAATTTTATTTACTCTCAGATTTTTTGCCAAAAATCTGTTGAGAGGAAGTTGCCGAAGAAATACTTTTTGTATTTTATTTTAATGTCTGGCCTGGGGCTCGAACCCTGGCTTTATGTCTAATAAGCCAACACACTACCTACTAGACTACGGCGACTTACATCTTAGTATACCATTATATCATAAACTACCAGGCTAACCTTATCCTCAATAGTATTCCAGATGGTTAGTGCTTTTCAGTTGAGCCACTAAAGTTTGAGGATGATTAAGTGTGCAGTCCCTTGAGATTGTTGTAAAACACAAAAAAGTCTTGTGAATTCATTGGGAGTTCTTAAAATAGTAATTGAAAAGTGTCCGGATTAATCCCAAAGCAAATATATATGAATACCAAAAGTGTTCAAGCCGAGAGATATTAAAAACAATTTAGCATATCCGAATTGCATGCTTTGAGCGCCATTATCATTTTTAATAAATCCTTCCGGAAAATGTCATTCAAGTACTCACTGACAGATTTATATCTTGTGACAAAATCGGATGTGGTGGCATGTTTTCGGAACATTTGAATCATAGATAGTACTATTCAGACTTAAATAAAGGCTACCACTACTAAGCGAATCCGGTATATCGTGTGGAGATATGCTTAAAAAAATTTACTGACAGTAAGTAACCTGTGCATTAGTACACTAAAGAGTGAGTACGCCACATTAAAGATTGTACAATACTTCCGTGTGGGATATAAAGGGTCCGCCAAATAACTCTTTTTTTTGAAAATGCTTTAAGAAAAAACTACTGAATATTTTCTCAAATTTTTTTTTTATTTGAAAGTACAATCCTTCCGGTTAATAATGGAAAATAATTTCATTCAAATGGCTGCCTCGGTTGGCCATGCAGTAGCCTACACGATCGGTCCAATTTTTAAGCACATTATCGATTGTGTGCAGCTGTATTTCACCAATGGCTTCACGAATATTGTCTTTTAAAGCGTCAATTGTCTCTGGCTTGTCGGCGTAACACTTATCATTGACGGCACCCCACAATTAATAGTCCAACGGTGTCAAATCGCAGCTCCGAGGTGGCCAAACGACATCAGCTCTGCGGCTGATAATGCGATCTTCAAAAACAGGGCGCAAAACATCGAGTGTAGCTTCGGCTGTGTGGCACGTAGCGCCGTCCTGTTGAAAATTAGCATTGGATATTGGCAAATCCTCCTCTTCAATTTTTGTGAACAAAAATTCGTTCAACAAGGACCGATAACGATCGCCATTGACTGTAACGGCCACTCCTTGCTCATTTTCGAAGAAAAATGGCCCAATTATGCCTCTGGACCAAAATCCGCACCAAACAGTGACTCGTTTTGGGTGTGTCGGCTTTTCAGTGTATGCGTGCGAGTTTTCTGTGCCCTAAATGCGACAATTTTGCTTGTTTACATACCCGTCAAGATCAAAATGAGCTTCATCTGAAAAGATGATTTTTTTTTTGCCAAAATCGGCATTTTCTGTAAGTCGATCGCAAGCCTACTTAGCGAAGCGAAAACGCATTGGATGGTCAATTGTTCAAGTGTATACACAACCATATTCGTTCAGCGGAAGGATAAAACTAATTATCTGTCAAATCAGACATGAGCTAAGTGTTACCATTCACGAAATAAGCACTAGTTGAAAAAAAACGTTAGATGGCGGACCCGATATTAAAAATAGTTATTCTTATATGGGTTTATAGGCATAGAGACGTTACAGTTTAAAGTCGACTCCGAACATCCAATTTTTTTGAGAAACTTTTCATGGCAATTTTATTGTTTTTGCCAGAAATATGTGGAGATGTCTGACCTGGGATTTGAACCGTAGCCTCACGTCTAATAAGCCAACACACTGCCGATAGACTACGACAACTTCTATTGATACATGCAGAACAAAATTTGCCTTAATTCTAGCCAGAATCCATCTTTCGAACCTCATACGAAAGATACAAAAAGCCTAGTCCGTGATAAAATTATTCTTTATTCTGCCGGAATGAGCAATTTGGCAAAAAAAAAATTCTCAGATATTCCTGTAAAGCTTTATATAGCAGGTATCCCAAATGACAGGAAAATTACGAAAAAAAAATTGCAGACAATTTGCTAAATTTCTTTGAATTGAATTGATTTGTATTGAAGAATGTGTGTATGTTTCAATTGAAACAATTCAATTGGGTTTAGGGTATGCATTCGTTATATCAACGATTATTTGCATATTTTTATTGAAAACAAAATCTCACTGTTAAGGCTAAATTGTTGAAAGAAGGCTAAAAAACTAAAACAAAAATCGATCAATTTATGCATCTCAACTAACAGAATTCAACAAAAACGCAAAGAAATGAAACAAATTTGAAATAAAATGTCAAAAAAAAACCATGAACGCACCAAACATTACGCCCCGTAAATAAATCTGTTTTTACTGATTTAATGAAGACACAAACAAAAAAAATCGAAATTTAATAAAAATTTCAAAGAAAAAAACAACAAAAACTTTTTCAAAATTGTCATTCAATTAAAGTCTCTTTTTAAATCGAATAGTTTGGTTGGTTTTCAGAATTAATAAGGCGGCTTAAGCCATAGTTATCGATGTTTTATTGAACGTGCGTACCAATGCCAAGATTTATTGTTTCCTTGTGATGCTACAGGAATATTTAATCGGCCAAATAGGGGCCGTGATTTTACAGAAAATATCAAATAAATATTAAAGCACTTGAAACCAGAAAGCAAAAAGGGGCCGATGAAAGTGAAACTTATTGCCACTTTAAAGGCTGACATTGCTTAATAGTGGTAAGAGTTGGAAGTAAACTTTGTTTCTGTTAAAAACAAGCAAGATATCTTGGTATTATTCATATAAAGTATATACAAAATGTAAGTGTTTCAAATTAAACACATTCGACAGCCTATTGACAGTCTTGCCATTCCGGATAAGTAAGCAGAAGCCATGAACTTCGATCTTTTGGTAATGTATTATAACATGGGGTGGCTACCACCGTGTTCATTTTCATATGGATACGTTTGCTCATTGCTTTTCAAAGAGCAGTAAACCTTATACAATCTCACTTGTATCAGTACACAGAACGGCTGCATTGCGTTTCGCGTCGGCATACCGTACAGTGTCCACCCAGCCGTACTTGTGATAGCAGTTATAATCCCTGTGGATCTACTGGCAGCAGAGAGGATGGAGATTTATAGGGCGAAATCGGCTGGAAATAACATAACCGGTCACTTCAGGGAAAACACCATTTCAAAATGGCAACGACGATGGAACGATGAAGATAGAGCAAGGTGGACGGGCGCGACTTATTCCGGACATAAGGCCATGAATTGGTCGGAAATTTGGAGAGGTGAATTACTACGTTACACAGATGCTATCTAGCCACGGATATTTTAGGAAATATCTGCCCAGAATGGGCAGGACCGTAATGTCTTTACGAGGAAGGGGAAGTAATTGAGCACACTGTTTTCGAATGTGCACGCTGGCAGAGCTATCGCTCTATGCTCACGTCAATAATTGGAACGATCACGGCCGCTAACATTGTCGGGAGAGAAAATTGGGCCTCAGTGGCGAATTACGTGGAGCGCATTCTAAGACTGAATAAGAGGGATCTTGAGACTGCAGAACATGTAGGCATGCCGGCATAGATGATACTGGCACACGTGTCAAACGAAATACGAAATGATGATGTTTCCTCAACTTTCGACACGCAATCCAGACGCGGATATGAGCACGCAGGGACCAAAAGAACTCCACTCCGAAGTAATACCACCGTAGTTCCGGGCACAACAAGTCCACGAGACGAGGGGGGATTTAGTGGGTGAGGGCCGCACATACGGAAAATATGACAACTTCCTCTATGGTGCGGTTAGGTACATTTACCACTCCTCGGCGAGCATAAAAAAGACCTTCTACAATGTAAGATACAAATTACAACAGCACCCTCTCGTTCTGCACAATAATGTATTTCCTTTTACTACAATACTATAAAAAGAAGTATACTTTCAGGATGTATAAACCTGTTTTTTCATTTAAAAAATGGTTTCTGTTTTTAGGATTTAATTTTTTTTACTCTTTCCTTGCTAAAATATAAAACTAAAGTTTCTTTCATCTGCTGCAAGAAATTGAACACTTGGTTTTAAATCTGAACTGCCATAATAATGCCCGTAAAAGTTTTTCTCTCTCCTTAACAGCATTTTTTTTTTCGTTTTATGTTTAAGCAGCTTTAAGTTTAACTCTTAAGATTTAAGTTTTACTCTCGTACCGTACCGTAAAATTAAAAACTTTTTTGTGTGTATCAACACCTATTTATTGTTGTGTTACTGTTTATAACAAAAATTTTTCTTTTCTTTTGTTTCTTTGCAGGTAAGTTTTTTTCCTCTTTCATCGTATTTTCCATAACGCTCAAGTCTGTGTGGCACTCAGATTATCTATGATCAGGACTTTGATTTCCGTTTTTACATAAAATAACCTTGAGAGTGAGTGGTAAGTTCTGTTCATTTCAAGATTTTTTATATCCCTTTAAACTGTCATAAAAGATTTTTAACAAGAATCCTTTGTTTTTTTTTTTGCTTGCTTTATCTATTGGGTTGGTGGCAACCTTAAATGTCATCTTTGGCTATAAATTTTTAATGATTTGAAAGGTAAAACTTTTTTATAGAAAAAAACGGGTAACAAAACAAGTCTCATAAAAACGTGTTAAAAAGCCTACCTCTGTAATAATAACGATTTTGTCACAAGTACCACCACCACGGCAGTATTTTGACATTTAAAAAAAGGTTTCTTTGAAGTTCTTTAAAGTTATATTTACAGTTATTATGCCCCAGCGCTTTAATTTTATATTAAAACTCCATTTTGTCGTTATCATAACAATATAAGCAAAACTATTGCAATTAAAGACTGTACAGAATATCCTTCAAATGAAGGAAATATAATAACCAAGGAAATGTGTATATTCGATAGATTTTTTTGAGAAACTTTTCATGGCAATTTTATTTACTCTCTCAGAGTTTTTGCCTGAAATCTGCTGAGCGAAAGTCGCGGAAAAAATTTTTTTCATACTTCGTTACATTCGAGATATTTGACCTGGAGATTGAACCGTGGCCTTACGTCTACGATAACACACTATTACCTACTAGACTTCTGGCGACTTCGAAAATTACTCGTTTCTTTTTTATGATTCATATTCTATTTTATGCTTCAGTGACATTTCTCAAGGCTACATAGAGTTGACTTGGTCTAGTTTCAAATGGAGCTACTGGACATCCCCACAGAAAGTGCAGTATATTTCCTTCTTTATCATACACTGCTTCTACATTGATAGTGGTTTGGATAACCCATATGTTCAGGTTTCCCATAAGGTTAGGTTAGGTTAGGTTAGTGTGGTAGCTTTCATAACAAAAACTCACTTGAGTAAGCATAGCGGCCTGTTGTGACGCCACAGGTGAACGCAGTCTTTGTACTGACCAAGTTCCTCCGAACCAAGGAGAGAGAAGTTGGTCAGCGCAAGGGCTGCACATTCTTAAAGCACGATTACCCCGCGCTAAAAAACCAGCCAGAAAGCTTGATAAACGAGGCTATATCCTTGACATCAATGGACGACAACTCCGTCAAGCTAACAAGGGCTGGAAAGCCAAATATCCTATATCTGCACCTCGCAAGAGATGGGCATTGACAAAGAAAGTGGATAACAGTCTCCTCTTTCTCAGCGGATCTGCACCCACAGCAGAAGTCCTTAAATGGGAGCCGCATTTTTTCTGCGTGTCTACCCATAACACAGAGACCTGTAAGCATGGCCACTGTGATCGAGATGATGTTACGACCAAGTCCAAGTAATTGGTTGGTACGCTTTCTATCCATTAAGGGCCAAGTGGGCCTAGCGGTGGAGCAGGACTCCTCACTGATCCAGGTTAGGTTGGCGTCTCGGAAGAACTTCCGCGCGATGGCCAGCTTGAACGAGGTAAGTGGCATTCCTATGTTGATTGAAGAGGATTCCGGAAGTAGTGCGCCAGCTCTGGCTAGCTCGTTGGCTCTGCAGGAGCCTGATAAAATTCCTACCAAAAGCCAAAATAGCTGTTGTTCTTTTCTTCATCAGAGAAGCTCAGTGGTGTAACGTAAATAATCTACAAATGACGTTATTTCGCTTCGTATTCGCAGCATCGCTTAAAATACTAAACCGAAAAGGAGAGTGGGTCCACATACTCCTCAAAAAAGCCAATAGGTGTGTGCCTGAAAATCTTCACCAAATTCGTTAGGGTCATATCCTTACATCATGACCGGGCACAAAGAAGATACCGATTTCCCCTTTTCTTCATCCTAATAACTCGTATAATAACCACCATATAATGTATCACACGTTTCAACATACAGCCAATCTTACAGGGTCCAATAATTCTATTCGTTAGCGGCTTAACTATTCCTATTCGAAAGGATAAGTGTTTTTGTTCATTCTATTGACAGAAAAGTCAATAAGATTCCTGGGGTGATGTTAAACCACTTGAGTTTCATCTTCCTCAATGCACATTTACCTGTTAAGTTCGGCTGTGTAAGTCATTGGGTTTATACATATGTCCCGTAGTGTGGGAACTACAGCAAGTTATGACCCCCTAGTAAGCACCCTCGTCATTAATGTCACTCTCTCTGGATTCCGAGTGACATGTTTGAGAAGCTTTTCGAATCAAACAGAAGATTGAAAGAAAGTCGCCGAAAAAATTGTTCTTTTTTCATATTTCGTTTTGTTCGAGCTGGTGTTTGAACTACGGGCCCTCGTCTAATGAGCCAATACTCTGTCTATTAGACTACAACGACTTCTTCTTCTTCTAACACACTTTCCTGAAGTCGCCGTAGTCTGGTAGGTAGTGTGTTGGCTTATTAGACGTAAAGCCAGGGTTCGAGTCTGGAGCAGACATCAAAACAAAATACAAAAAAGCAGTATTTCTTAGGCGACTTCCTCTCAGCAGATTTCTGGCAAAAACTCTGCGAGTAAATAAAATTGCCATGAAAATGTTTCTCAAAAATCTGTCGCTCGGAGTCGACTTTAAACTGTAGGGGTCCCACCGCTCATGTATAAAATTAACGCACACGACATAAGTGGTGTGAGAAACTAGGACGTTGTACAATGGGTCAATTCGACCTCCGGGTGCTGTATTTGTCTTAATTGACAAGTACACGTCCTCTATCCTAACCTAACCTTTCATGGCAATTTTATTTACTCTTTCAGACTTTTTGCTAGAAATCTGCTGATACATTAAGTCCACCTTCAACGTTACATTTTGCTCATCTATCTTTCGCCCTAACACACTTTCCTATTTTTCCTTTTTTACTTTCAATCGTATCTACCCTATTGCCGATAACAGCGGTATTTCTCATTCATGCACCAAAGCTACACTTTTAAGATCTTTTAAGTCTAAATTGGGACCCATATCAGTCGCCCAATGTAGTACATAGGTCAGTGGGTGAATGCCGCACTTCGATCCTACTCTACAGTAGTCGTTAGCCTAAGTTTCGGGATTCGAATTTTCGAATTCATCTCGCGCCATTATAAATAGCAAGTAATTTTAGATTAAATACCTGATCCTGTGAGCATTTAAATCTTTGAGGAATCAGTTAAGATTGTGAACGCATTATTCCAAAGGGTAGACAATCACCACAAATTCTTGTGGAATGTATTTTAGTCTCATAAGTTCACAGTACATCTGTTCCGATGTACACTCAGCCACAAAAGTATACATATCCGTTTTCGTTGAAAATATTTATATTTGTCTGACAACTTTCCTCACGGACGGTCTTTTGCACTGGTTCAGAAATTTTTGAAATTTGTTAATCGGATGTAATCGGATGTATACTTTTGTAGGCCTGTGTAGGTGTCAATGTAGTCTTGGTAAACCAACTGTAATTTTCTGTGATGTTTTGTTTTTAACGGAACATTTTTTTGATGCTGGTGTGTGTCACAATTTTTGAAGCGGATTTAAATCGTTGATTACTTAACAAGCCGCCGCACCGCGAGTGCATTTAAAGTTAAATATTCCCATCAAATAAATGTTTCCCTAAGATGGGGGAAGCGGCGGCTTAAAATGCTTATCAATTAAATTAAAAATGCATTAAAAGCTTGAAGTAGAATTAAACACCCATGAAACTGACCTTATAGTAAACTGAGCCCCTGATTATTGATTATGAAAAATGGGTGTTGAACGTAATTAAAAACGAAAAACGAAAAACCAAAAACAACAAGAAAAATGGAAACATTTTTTTTCCATTAAGAAAAATACTATCAAGTGTTTAAAGGTCATTTCAATCATAAAAATTAATCTCTAAAGGAGAGATCATTTCAATCTCACACAAAAGCAACAAGGCGTAGAGCCAAAAAAAAAAAAAAAAGAAAAACAAGGCCGATGAAGAAGAAATTAAAATTAAAAAATGAATTTTAATGATAAGACAAGAAAAAGATGTTTTTTTTAATCTTATTTTGTAAATAAATAATCGGAATGTAAATACAAAAAAAAAAAAAGAAAAATTGTTACAGAAAGCTGAGACTTTTTTTGATTACAATTTTATTACAGACTTTGAATGAATCGTCTTGGCTGGCACTTGAAAAAAAGTACCATCTTGTAAACACATTAGGCCAATGAACTTTTATTTCTCAGGTTTCCCTTTCTTTTCATTTCTTTTCTCCCTTTTTTTACTGTCAGCAATTTCTTTTTTCTCCTTATTTTTGCTGTAGTTTTTGCTAAAAACAAAACCATTTAAATGGAATTAAAAATAAAAAAGGGGGCCTTAAAAATTGCTCTAATGACCCAGCGCCAAAGTAAAGGCAAACAACAAGGTCGTGTCGTAAATAATGGTTTGAAAAAAAGTTTCTGAAAAGGACCGGAACAATAAGATAAGAAAAGCGAAAGGCAAATAAGAACAAGCGAGATTTGATTTCAGAAGAAACAGTAGTTGTATGCCGCCTTGTAGCCATAAATAGGTGGCAATAATTATTAAGACCTTAAAAAAGGGTGGCTTATTTTATAGGTTGTATGTTTTATAGCCTAAAAAGGATGAAGAGGAAATTAATAAAAGAAAAATATTTATTTCTCAAGCCCTTACAGGTGTTTTGAAAAGCTTTTGAGTATGACCACCAGGGTATGAAGCCTCTTGCCTTTTTGTACAAATTAAAACAAATTTATGGATTTTGTTTATGGCTTCTCTGTCAACGCATTTAAAGGCAGATAAGGTTCCTGTAAACATGTATACAACCAAAGTGAAAATTATTAAACATTTGTTGATTCGCATAAAAAAATCTAATACTATACGTATGCTTGTTAAGCATCCCGATTGAAGAAAACAAATAAATTACAAGACACCGTAAAGTAGTAAAACAGGTACTGGAGTGGCCCTTAAATTCCTAGTAGGATTACAGCTTACTTAGGTTCCGTTGTAACACCGATATTTTTTTATTTATTCATATACTAATTACAACTCCTGGTTCGTATCTCTCAACCCATCACTCTGAGAGTCTTATGTACAGTGGCGAGCAAAAATGGATGCATCCTGCCACATTCTTAATAAAAGTGCTATAAAATCCTAAAGAAATAAGCAAATTAAATAAAGCTTCAGGTATATATTACATTTTTTGATATATTTTTTGAAGATATAAAAATAAATATAAAAAAATTAAATGTACTTCATTTATTTGCTAAGAACTTAAACAATTCGATTATTCCACTATTGCACGTATTCGAAATTTTTAAATATTTATTCAATTTTAATATTTTGTCCATAGTCCTTCATTTTTTACGCTATTAATGCGCTTGGATATACTTTCCACTAAATTTTCTATGGGTTTTTTGGTATTTTTTTCCATACATCCTGTATCCTAGTCAAAAGTTCGTTGAAATTGGTTGATGCTTTTTCATATGCTGCCAGCCTTCTCTTAATAATCGCCTAATAATTTTCTATTGGATTTAAATCAGGGCTTTGTGGTGGCCATTTAATCAATTGAAAATGTTGATGGGGCATCCAATTTTGAACAATTTTGGCGGTGTGTTTCGGATCGACATCCGGCTGGAAAAACAGTTCTTCTTCAGGGCATACACTTTCTTCAATGAATTCTGGCGATTTTGTTTGAAGGATACTGAGATAATTATCCTTTCTCATTATACCCTCTATTTTCACTAACGGACCAACACTCCACCAAATAACCATCAAATTTCCACCTCCATGTTTGATTTTCTGTTTCGCCTGATGCATTTGAAGTTTTTCATGCGGCCGGTGCCAATAATACTCTTTTACATCTGATTGAAATCGCTTAATTTTTGTTTCATCCGACCAGATCACGCATTTCTATTCGTCAACTGTCCATTTACCATAAGTTTTGCAAAATTCTAAACGAGCCTTGACTTTTTATGCAGTACAGCAGGCTTTTTTAGCTTAATGGCGGATACCAACCCGATTCTGCGAAGTGCTCTGCAGGCTGTCCACTCGTTGACATTTTTATTTATGGCCTTGGCAGTTAGCTTTGGTGGTTTCGTGTCCTTATTTTTCATAAGACGTTCCATAAGTCGAGCATCGCCATCGGTGAGCAATATTGGTCGACCTCCAGTTGTAGAAACTGGCTGCACATTTCGTCGTTTTCGAACACTTAAAACCAGATAGTGTGATATTTGTAGTGCTTTTCCTATTTTTCTTGCAGATCCACCTTTTTCTATTAGAAACACAATTCCATTTTCAATTTCAACACTTATTTTTTTCATTTTATTAATATTATAAGACCAATTCTTAATAGGGACGATAATTAAGTTCAAATCACTACTGACAGCTTCTAATTATTAAAATGATGCAAAGAATGGAAAATAAAAGAATTTGTATCGTTTTTTTGCACTAATTTGTAATGTTTTTTGCTTTTATGCAAAAATTAGCATAACGTGCAAAAGTGGAAGAATTGACATCAAACACGTTTATTTTATTTTATTTATTTATTTATTATTATTTATTTATTTATTTATTAATTTCTTTTTGGTAAAATTTTTTGAATTTTTATTTTGAGTGCACTAAAGTAATGAAAATTAGAAGAAAAAACCTCAGCAAGAATAATCATATTCCACTCTATTAAAATTTTACAAGATAATAAACGCGAAAATTAAAAACATGCAACCATTTTTGCTCGCCACTGTAGGTAAGAATTTTTCTCAAATCGCCATTGGTTAGACATATATTGTCATTAAACTCTTCCTCTAAAGATTAATAAGTCTCTAACCACCTCTACTTCCTCGGCATTGCAGCTTCGGCAGAAGTCGTTAGAAGGTACTCCAGGTCTTCTGGCATAAACACCCAGTGACTCTTTATCACTGCTATGAGGTTCCTCAGATGCGATCTTGATAAATTCAATGCCAACACTGTTCCATAATCATGTCGTCTCAGATTTGTCGGGTGTCTCTACAGTTTCTATGAGACCAATTTCTTTGCCTCTCTACAGAAAAACGCCAATCTTATGTAGGAATTCCTTTGAAATTTCCATGCTGCCAACTTTAGCAAGCGCCACGACCTTATTGTTACCTTTGGTGTCCCCGTGTCCAGAAACCCAAAATCATTAGACCCATCAGGTCTCGCTATCTCCTCCAGAGATATCCGCCATTCTTGGATAATCTTAAATGATATGAATGGTTAACCAGACATCTCAAATATATCCACGTTATTTGTCTTCTTGCTTTTAACCTTCTCGTAGGATTCCCCCAAATTATGCCTGCGTTTTAACAACGTCGGATCTAAAGTTCTAAGCATTATTACCGGCTGTTATTCCAAGTTCATATTTGGGTGCCCCGATAGTACGCAATATAGGGTATTTATTAGCGAATGAGAGGGTATGATCTCTTTTTTTGCATTCTTCAATTATGAAATCTGCGTCTGTTAACAAATTTGGGGCTTCAAGCCATGTAAGATATCTTTGTGGATATTCCTTACGGAGTATATTTTTTTTTTTGGAAATATTGTAAAGTTATTAAAGGTCCTGTTATTAGCAGACGTACTGTTGTGTGTCTCTTAAAACTCAGGGTGTTACAATTTCCGGATAATGATGAATTCAGTTACTTTAAAATTGTGTGATATATTCTGAATCACTCTTTTAACCGCTTAAATGGAACTGACGAGTTTTGCCCGTAACATTTTCTGTGCCAAATTCGACATTGACGAGCTTATGCCCGCCGCATGGTTATATGATTAAAAAGTTTCAACTTGTTATTGCAGAGAAATTATTTTCAAAAATAGTCATACCCAATTATAATGCCATTACAACATGATACACTTTACTATTAGTAACATAACAGTGCTCTGTTAACGAAAGGTTTGCGTCTATACTAGTAGATTTTATAATCTAACTTCACACACATGCACAAAATTTGCATTAAAATTAAATTATTTGCTGCTTAATGTTTCTCGATTCTAAAGCGTTAAATATGTGTGTGAAGATAGATTTTAAAATCTAACTCCCCCAGACTCAAACCAAGTCAGTCAACAGAGCTCTGTTATGTTACTAACATAACTCTGTAAAACACTTAATTTAAGGCTGGGAAAGGAAAATAGGAAAAATTAATTAAATTCCTGGGTAAAAAAAAGTACACTTAATGGATTTTAAAATCTGAAATCTCGGAAAATTTCAAAATCTACTATAAAAACTCGCGCTGTTAAGAGTTCTGGCGATTGATTTAGTTAAAGGGACGTACAATGCTTTAAAAACAATTTACTTTGTCTGCCCATGTTGTCCTGTTTTCCCACAAAAGGACTTACAGTGGATTTTAAAATCTGAAATTTACTTTGTCCGCCCATGTTATGTTGTCTTGTTTTCCCACAATATTGATTTTTTTTATCGGATTACAATAGCTTTCGGAAATGTGTGATTATCTATTTATTGTAGTTCTTATATCGCAATGTCTTGTTACAGTGATTAACTATAGGACTTATTTTATCAACTTTTCCTTTTTTTTTCTTATTTTATCCAGGAATTTAATTAATTTTTCCTGTTTTCCTTTCCCAGCCTTAAATTAAGTGTTTTACAGAGTTATGTTAGTAACATAACAGAGCTCTGTTAACTGACTTGGTTTGCGTCTGGGGAGATAGATTTTAAAATCTATATTCACACACATGATGGGTTAATTTAGCTTCCATTGGTGCTGTGATTTATTACTTTGTCTGCAATAAATTAATTTAATTTTGAAAATGAAAACAATTTTAATGGCCACAATGAAATTCAACTTAATTTCATTAAACCATATTGTGATCCACTTAAATGCCACATAAATCACTAAAAATATTCATTAAAAAAAAAATAAAAAATTCTTATTTATTATAAATTTTATATTAACCCTTTCATGCCCGATGCTATAGGCAACATTGTACATTTTTGTTCATAAATTCCGTAATTTTTAATTTTTTTAAGATTTTTTTTGCAAACAAGCTTGGTTAAAAACGTGTAAAACCAGAATACGTAGGACTCTGAATTTAATATCACTTCATATTTAGGCCATGACTAACAAACACATGTCCTTAAAAAAAATTTAGCTCTGGCCCAAAAAATTCGGGCATGAAAGGGTTAAAAACTTGATTACATTTTACTATTTTTTTTTTTTTTTTGCTAAATATGGTTCATTTTAATTTAATTAACTTTTAATTGTGTTCGACAAAAAAATTTGTTTCAATCTTTTGAAAAAAAAAAAATAATAATAATCCTTATATGGCAATTTGATTTTTCTATAAAAAAAAATATAAAAAAAGAAATCTATTTTAATAAAAGTATTATTTATAGTTGAATTAGTTATTACAACAAACATAAGTTATAATTAATTTATTGTTGGTTGTTGTTGTTGTTGCTGTTTTTATAATTTATAAAGTTTATTGACCGCTTTTCTATTTTCCCACAAACCATTGATTTATTGTTTTCTAATTTGTTAATTATTTTATTATAATCAGTGACACTGTCTGAACACTGCTATTATAGAGTTGGTGATTAGAACATAATGGGATTAAATTAGAAAATATGAAACCATTTCAGCAAACCAAAAAGGAAAAGAGAACGAGAGGCGTTGTGAGGACACTTATTTACAATGAAGGTCTCTCTGTATAAACGCGTGGTTTTTACTTTTGTTAGCTGAATTATTATTATACACTAACGTTTTTTATTTGGATTTCATTTATATACATACATACATACGTATATATGTACATAATTGTTCATCACAAGCCTTCAGTCATTTTTTTTTTCCTCTGCTGAGGAACAGTAAATGTGCCTAACCGCACTTTAGGGGAAGTCGTCACTATTCCCACGTATGTGGGACCCTCACCCACTAAATCTCCCCCTTCTCTTTTGGATTATTTGTGCCCATTCCGGAACTACCGTGGTATTACTGCGAAGTGGAGTCCGTCTGGACATTTGGCCCCTTCATATTCATATATGAATATGAAACGGATTGCGCAACAAAATCTGAAGTGTTCAACCATCCATTCTAATTCTCTAATCCGAGTCAAATTTCTTAGATTTTAGCAAGGCCTCTCAGTGTAACTGGCCATGGTTTTCATTGGAAAATTGTTCCTCGCTGCTCAGAAGCACATCGCATGAAAGAAAGTGTGTTCCGCATCATCAATCGACGCATCACATCATAAATGCAATTTGGTCGTGTCATCTTCCCCATTTTGAACAGATATTTACAAAAATAACCGTGCTTGGATAACAGTTGTGTTAAATAATAATTAACCTCAACAAATTTCCTCTCAATTCAGCGGGTAATATCTGGGAGAAGTTTTGCCGTCCATCTACCACTTGTTTCAGTGTTCCATTTCTCTTGCCATTGTTGCATTTACTGTCTCTCCGTGCAAGTTTTTAGTCTCCCACACTCTCTTCCGCTCGCTTGCCTGTAGACCTATAGGTATTACACCATTGATTACTAGTATTGCTGACTTAGATACAACCTAAACACAGGTCAACAAGAACCAAATCTTATTTTTATTAAGGTATTTGGTGCACTGACACCGAATAATTGTTGCATTACCCTAGGTTTTCAAGATATCCAAACCTAAAAGTGCAAAAAAAATACAGTTTTTGGCTACATTCGGCTGTATATAGCGTCGCTAATTAATTTTTTATCCTGACATCTCGTTGAAGCATTTGAAAGTGATGTCTTCGTCTTTCAGTTTCCGATTCAGCTGGGTTAATCATTTTTTGAAATTTAACGATTATTATTACAGATGCCATTAGAAAGAATGGTCGTGAATTTTGGACTCACTATTATTTTCTGGCATAACTGGTAGAGAGATTCCATTAAACTTTGAATCTTGAAACTCTATAATCTTGGAAATTTCAAACACTTCTATCTGTGATTGTTCAGAGCCTTTCATCTTGATTCAAATCTGTATTGCTAGGGTTTGTAGTCGATCACTTTAAAGACTGCACTATCACTATGTCAACTCTTTTTTACTCATTGCATAGGTCAGTGGTTTACTCAATAAATTCTCCGGGAAGTACCATGAGAGTCTGAGTTTATGGAGAGAAATTCTCAAAATTCTCTATTCACTGTCACTAGAAAAATATTCTCAATATTCTCTTGTGGCGTTATGCGTATTCTTGAGATTCTGAGTTAGGTTAGGTTAGGTTAGAGGACGTGTACTTGTTAATTAAAACAAGTACAGTACCCGGAGAGAGAGTCTGAGTTTATGGAGAGAAATTCTCAAAATTCTCTATTCACTGTCACTAGAAAAATATTCTCAATATTCTCTTGTGGCGTTATGCGTATTCTTGAGATTCTGAGTTAGGTTAGGTTAGGTTGGAGGACGTGTACTTGTTAATTAAAACAAGTACAGTACCCGGAGAGAGAATCTGAGTTTATGGAGAGAAATTCTCAAAATTCTCTATTCACTGTCACTAGAAAAATATTCTCAATATTCTCTTGTGGCGTTATGCGTATTCTTGAGATTCTGAGTTAGGTTAGTTTAGGTTAGAGGACGTGTACTTGTTAATTAAAACAAGTACAGTGCCCGGAGATCGAATTGACCCATTGTCCTAGTTTCTCACACCACAGTTTAAAGTCGACTCCGAACAACAGATTTTTGAGAAATTTTTTCATGGCAATTTTATTTACTCTCAGAGTTTTTGCCAGAAATCTGCTGACAGGAAGTCGCCGAAGAAATACTTTTTGTATTTTGTCTTGATGTATGTCCTGGGGCTCGAACCCTGGCTTTACGTCTAATAAGCCAACACACTACCTACTAGACTACGGTGACTTCTGAGATTCTGAGTTTATGAAGAGAAATTCTCAAAATTCTATTCTCTGTCACTAGAAAAATATTCTCAACATTCTCTTGTGGCCTTATGCGCATTCTTCTTGAAAGCATTGAAACTGCTTCTATAATTTTTGTCAACCACGTTAATGGAGCTTCTGAGCTTAAGAACGATTTCTCTTCCTAATTAAATCGCATCGGGGAAATTACAAAAATGAGTTCATGTCAGAAACGTTATTCTATTCAGCAAAGCCCCTAAACAAGACTAAGCCGTTCTTAATGGGAGCTCTCAATGGTGTTTTTGCCAAACCTTTTTTAAACTGGCTTGATGGCAGGCTTTTTTTTTAATTTATTTACTAAACGATTCAAATTATGCGTTTTTTGTAATAGTCGCCATCAAACTTAATTTTTGTACTCAAATGGGTGCCGCATATTACCCCATTACCCAATCCAATCGTATATGTTTTGTTCAACCCTCTGAAACTGATTTATTTAAATTTTAGCAATTTATCATTCAAAAACTAAACCACTCAAAACCACATAATGATTATAATTTATAAACACTTTACGAATAAATTTGTTAAATCTATTCTTCTATTATTCTTGATTTGTTTATTTATTTTATTTAATATTTCACATCAAAACGCAATTAATCATTTATGCAGAATGTAACCTGCCACCTACACGTCAGGCACTGTACTAAAATGCAAAATGAAAACAAAAAATCAAAATCAAAAACTGGCTACAATTTGTGGCAATTGTTGCAATGCAAATAATGAAAATTATCATCAAAAAAAAAAATGGAAATAAAATTTATGATAATCAAACATACAGACAAATACTGTCAGTCGAATTATGCTCTACACAATTCATATTTATTACCCCCTTCCCTTCTCTGCAAATTTGATTACCATTTTCCTTTCAATTGTGTGTGCGTTTGTTTAACTAGTTTGTTGTCTGGCCGTCATGTCTTGTTTATTTTTTTCTTTTTTGGTGTATATTTTTTAAGCATTTCTGTCCAAATTTCCATATTTCATGGGGGTTTCACAAAGTTCAAATTGATTTGTTTGTATTACAAACAGCAAAGGTTCTTCTCGGGCGTCAGCAGATGAGAAACCGAAATTATGAAATGCAACCAACATTGATTTCATAACAATTTTTTTTTTATTTTACGAAAAACTGCAAATGGAGAATTTTGAATCATGTATGAAATTTTAGCACTGAAGGTACTTTTTCGCCATGCACTGTTGAAGCAATGCTACTTGAGTACCTTACGAATAACTCTAAGGGCCATTATTACAACTTGCCGTTAACTGAAGGGAGGATTTTAACGGTCAGATAAATTGTTTTTCAATATGGTAAAAGTGAGCGTTAAGCTAAATGGAGGATCATCCTACTGGTAACTTTTAAAGTTAAGTTTATGTTTGAACTTGCCATATTATATATTATTTTCAATATGGCAACTTCATCGTCGTTGCCGCTCCGTTTAAAAAAAAACTTGTTTAATTAAGCAGTGTTATCGACATTGCTCCGGACTCTGCCACATTTTTGAAAAAGTTAACTTTATTTTATCATTACGTTGTAATAACGAAAAGAAGTTAAAGGTGACTTTAAAGTTCACTTTAGCTAAAGTTACCTTTAACAAAACTCAAGTTTAACGGGAAGTTGGCCCTAATGGCCCTAAATCTTAAAACAAAAGATTCCGTTCAATCTTACACGCTATGTTTTATTCATTCATATTCCTTTCACCAGACTTCAAGCTCTTTAAAGAATCATAAAGCTGCTCACAAAGCTTCTGCAGGCAATTATTTCTCCAATCGTATACTGTCCGTCAAGTCGTCGTAATGTAGTAGGTAATGTAATGACTTATTACATGAGCGCCAGTGTTCAGCTCAGACATCTCGAACAAAACGAAGTATAAAAAAAGTATTTCCTCTCAGCAGTCTTCTTGCGAAAACTTTGGGAGTAATACACTCACTTGGCTTGAGAAGAGTCTGTGTCTCTCTTTTTCTTACATTTCGCTTAGCATCCTTTACCACACCCACTTCTTAGAAATATTCTGGCCACATCAACAGCGTAGAAGATCCCCTTCCCGCATTGCTCATTGCCGAGAATTCCCAGCAGAGGATGGCCTTATTCTGTCTACCTAGCCGGTTCAGCATCTTCAGACAGTCCCATTCTATATCATAACAGCTGAGTTGTCCTCTAAGGGTGCCTAATTGTCAGACAGCATTGCTATATCCTGTATCATTATGATGTTATCTACCCAGGTTTCAAAAGCGGTTTGTATGGCTGCCTTCCAAAATGTATCAATACAAATTTTGTATGCAGTTCTACTACTGCATATAAACTATGCAGATATGCAAAGTAACCAAACAATGCATCAACTATAAATCCGATGCCTGATTGCTTTTTAACTGTATTTGTTTAAAAATACGCCTTGACGACGCTTTGAAATAGAATACATTGTATATATTTTGTACAGCGGCTTTATGAAACACTATACTTTGTTCAAACACAAAGAAACTAACATTTTGAAAGGCAGCCTATCATAAATTTAAATGTTTTATTTGTATGTAGATTTTATTTCAATTACGTTCGTCTTGGCCCTACCCCTCCAGCTTTAATCTTGACAATTTCAAAATTTTGGACCATATCGGAGTGAATGACCGTTTCTTCGATATGGACATATTTCATCGAAATAATTATGGTCGGCCAAACCGCTTGGTGTTGCACAGCTGCACTTTTTACTACGCTAGCCAATTGCTTAGTTGGTCATTACAACTCCTTAGGTGGGATAACGACTTAGCTTTCTAATCACCAATGGTAGAACCACAGGCTATCGCCTAACTTTCTACTATACTACGACACTTTCCAATGACACAGAGTTCTCGTCATGTTTCTTAAGCACAGTACTCGATATCCAACACGATGTTAAAAATTTCCAACGTTTAGATTCAGTCTTTTTAAAGACAAGGTCATGGAACTTTTGTAAAGTACAAGACCGTTTGCGTATTAAGTGAGATCATCTTTCTAGTCCTTAGGAAAATACGAAGTTGCCTTAGTCGAATAATTTAACTGGAGCCGCCCCACAGCTGCATGTTTTTAGTTGGTTTTCGCTTAGAGAATTGAACAGTTGAACCGTGCCTTAGGCAAAGCATTAGAGAATAATTTTTTAGGGGCATTAAATCGAACATATTTCCCGCAAAAGTCGTTAATTTTATTTCCATTGTCAATACGATATAGTTTTCTCTTTTTCACATATCTTCAGTATCTATTCGACCGACACCTCTTGCTTTTTATTTTAATAATTATTATTGTGTTGTTTGTTTGTTTGTTTCCATTTCTTAACGAATTTATTTTCTGAGATACGCTGTATTATGTTCCGTTTGTTTGCTGAACTTGTGTTTCTAAGTTTTTTTCTTTTCCTTTTCCTGGTTGGTTATTAGCTTTTGTGAATTTGCATTTCAAAGTGTTGCAGAGACTCAGCTTAAGCCAATGATGATGATGATGATGAACATCTCCTACAATAGTCTCGTTATTCTTTACAATTTATTTTACAACAGAAGCAAAACGCAGTCATTTGAAAATTATGGAAAAAAATTTAATAGAATTAGCACCGTCCGTAGGAGGCGGAGGGTCCGTCCGACACAAAATCAAACAAAATTTTTCATAATTAGGGAAGAAGAAGTACAAACAAGTATTTTGCTTTCTAAAGGGTGTTTTTTATAGAGGTATAGAACTTTAAGTTGCAATAAAACAACGATGGATTATTCGATTGACATGAATTTTATTTATCCGAAAGATAATCTTGTGGCATTACATTTTAAATATGATTTCGGGCATATGACCGCCACGGCTGGCGCGGATGTTGTCCAATCTGGAGGTCCAATTTTCGATGACTTTTTCCAACATTTGTGGCCGTATATCGGCAATAATACGGCGAATGTTGTCTTCCAAATGGTCAAGCGTTTGTGGCTTTACCGCATAGACCAATGACTTTACATAGCCCCACAGAAAGTAGTCTAGCAGTGTTAAATCACAAGATCTTGGAGGCCAATTCACAGGTCCAAAACGTGAAATTAGGCGGTCACCAAACGTGTCTTTCAATAAATCTATTGTGGCACGAGCTGTGTGAATTCAATTCAGGAATGAAAAAGTTAGTAATCATGGCTCTATACCGATCACCATTGACTGTAACGTTCTGGCCACCATCGTTTTTGAAAAAGTACGGACCAATGATTCCACCAGCCCATAAAGCGCACCAAACAGTCAGTTTTTCTGGATGTAACGGTGTTTCCACATACACTTGAGGATTACCTTCACTCCAAATGCGGCAGTTTTGTTTGTTGACGTAGCCATTCAACCAGAAGTGCGCTTCATCGCTAAACAAAATTCGCTTATGAATATCGGGAACAACGGTAATCTCGTTTTGGGCCCATTCGACGAATCTACGCCTTACTTGATGATCGTTTGGCTTTAAATCTTGCACGAGTTGGATTTTGTAAGCACGCAAACCAAGATCCTTCCGCAAAATCATCCATAAAGTGGATGGACACAGATCCAATTCCTGTGCTCAATGGCGGATGGACTCATTTGGGTCTTCCTCAATGCTACGCTCTACAGCAGCAATAGCTTCTTCTGTACGCACCGTACAGCGTCTCTGGGGATGCGAGTTATCAATAAGAGTAAACGTGGTGCGAAAACGTTCCACGGTTAATCGAATTAACTGCTCCGATGGACGATTTTGTCGACGATAAAATGGACGTAGTGCGCGAGAACCATTATTTTCGAAATAAAATTGCACTATTTGCAAGCGTTGTTCAGGCGTGAGTCTATTCATGATGAATTGCCAAACCAAACTGAGAATAAATCACTTGACAGCTGTTAAATCGGTCGCCATCTTGAAAAGTAATGCCAACTTAAAGTTCTATACCTCTATAAAAAACACCCTTTACTAGCGTAAGGCTAATAGAAAAACAATTTCTTAAAATTATTTAACAAGTCTTGTGCGTTTCACAAAGTACAGAGTTTCCCTAGATTGTTATTTTGAATGGCTTACACAGTGTCGAGTCTATAGAAACTTTGTATTTAAAAAATAGATTGGAATGTGCATGGACACTATGTACGGACATACTACATATATAGTAGGTCATTACAATCCTTTAGTCAGGATTACGACCTAGTTTCTCATACCAATTATGTTGTGTGTGTTAATTTTATACATGAGTTGCGGTTCCTACAGTTTAAAGACAACTCCGAACGACAGATTTTTGAGAAAGTTTTCCATGGCAATTTTTATTTACTCTCTTAGACTTTTTGCTAGAAATCTGCTGAAACACTAAGTCCACCTTCAGCGTTACATTTTGCGCATCTCTCTTTTGGCCTCCGTAAGCTTATATTGATGCTCTTGAATCGCCGTGTAAAATCGTTGGACACATGTCCATAATAATTTTCATACTGGCTCCCTGAAAATAATTGGTTTTAAAGTGTTTCTATAATTAAATCCACTACTGTTTAGCTTCAACACACTTTTGAACGCACCAATGTCGGCTCAAAACAAATTCAAACGCATTTTTAGTCTTTCATTCATTGTGTCGTGATTAAAAATTATTAAAAAAAAAAAGAAAAAGAAAACAAAACCGCATTGGAAATTGAATAAAAATCATGAAAACTCTTGTTGTAAGAGAAGAACCCACAAATTATATGTAAAAGGAAGTCGTAAAATTCAATGGGAATTCTACCACATTTACAGCAAATGGGTTTTACTAACTTCATCACCACCACGAGAGACGGTTTAACAGGAAAGAACCTTTTAACAGAGTTTTAAGCCAACGAAAAATTCTTAATTTTATCTGAGGCTGTCTTCGTTCATGCAATAAGTGGCACGTGTTTGCTGCAAGTAGGTGTTTCGAGTTTAGAGGTTCTATTTACAGTTTATATTGCTGTTGTTGTTGTTGTTGTTGTTGGTTTTATGTCTACCAATATTTTTTTTTGTTTGTTTTGTTTTGTTGGTTTAAGCCAAAAAACCCAATGCAGTTGCAAAGAAACACGGCTACAATGGTCTTGCGTTTCTTCCATTTAAAATTGTCTACAGACATAGCGATAGAGTGTAACAATTCGTTGTGCTGTAATAAACAACAACAACACGCAAAGAATTGTTTGTTTGTTTTTCTTGTTTACGGTTCCAGAATTTGGCTTTGGCTTTTAGCGGTATACGATTATTTTCTTTTTATCTCGTTTGCTTTTCTTCTTTTCCTTGTTGTTATAATTTATAGTCTGTCTTTAGGTATTTTGTCTAGTGCGAGTCTTTTTCTTCTCTTTGTGTGCGTGTGTGTGGTTCCTTTCGTTCTTTAACTCCGTTGCATGCGGTTGCAATTGGCACTTTTATTTGCCTTCACTGAGTACGAGTATATATTTTGTTTTTTTTTTCGTTTCTAGGTTCTCTGGGTGGGCGTTAAGAAATGAAAATTGTTGGTCTCCTACATTCGTTATGCTTGATAAAGTGTGTCACAATAAACATTGGAATTTATAAGAAAAATGTATTAAAACAGTGAAGTAAACAAAGTGACAATAACAACAAGAAAAAAACTGATATTTGTTGTAATAAAGCAAAATATTTGCAAAAATACCTTTGAAAGCTTTTATACTGCTTGCTGCCTTGCCATGGAACAAAGAAGTTGGAGTTGGGGATACATTTTACAAGAATTTGCAAGAATTTTTCCAATATTTGCTTTGTTTACTTAAGTCCCTTTAGCCTTTGCTTATACTAGGCTTGCCTTCTTAGCAATAAAAGTAGCATTTGTGTTGATATAATTTTTTTTTGCAATTGGGAAACAATTTTGGAAAACGTATCTGTTAAATACGGTGGTTTTTCAGTGGTTGGCTACTTCCTGCTACGAGGCGACGCTACCAGATTCCCTTATCATATTTGTTTTGATTTTATCCTCTCCGGAATGTCATCGAGGAAGCAAGTGTGGTTTATTTTGCAAGAGAATTAAAGCCTCTTAATTTCTTCAAACCCCTAAAAAAACTATGTTGAATATTTGTTCGCCTTCTCTCAGAGGTAAACTTGGATTGCTCGGATTTGTAGTCAAGCTCTTTAACCGACAACCTCTTTCTGATTTAATTATTAACCTAGAATTCATCCATATGCCCTCTGTCCAATTTTGACCAAATATTGTTAGTAGCCGCTCATGAGGCATTGACAGAATCTATATCTGCATTGTCAATTATAAGTTCAAAAGTCTTCGAAGGGGCTGTTGATGTGTAATGAGAGTATAATAGTTGTGCCCCGCCTGGCCAGTTAGTTAATGTACCGTTACATGTACAGTTACCTAGAATACCGCTCTGTATCGGTGCCCATATGATATGAATGTCGTAATGATCGTTGAGAGATTTGGCACAGCTATAAACGTCTTGGATGTAATCAAATTTAAAACCTAGAGTACTAAGAGTCATTAAAGAGGGGCACTGCACCATTTTTCCAAAACTCTCTTCCCGGAATAAATGTTCTGAACGACAATACTCTTGCTAATCCAAAATTTTCTTAAGTTACTCTATATTTGCCATGTGCCGCTGTCGAATCGTCTTGAGAAATTGACTAGTTTTAGCTGTTAAGCTCTTACAATGTGGTTGGCTGCCTTCCAAAATGTTAGTTGCTTTATGTTTGAACAAAGAAGCGTGTTTCATAATGCCGCTGTACAAGATATATACAATGTATTCTATTTCAAAACTTCGTCAATGTGTATTTTTAACGCAGTCAAAAAGCAAGTTTGGTAACTTTGCATATGTACATAGTTTATATACAGTAGTGGAACTGTATACAAACTTTGTATTGATACATTTTGGAAGGCAACCGTTTAGTGTAGAGAGGCGTAGTAACATCTTCAGCGGCGACGCAGGTGTAGCATGCCATGCAGGCAGGTTTTTATATCCATCTGCCAAGGGATAAACATCATGTTAGGCATCCATAGGTTAATGTAGATTTGATCACTGCTGTACAGATACAAGGATTAATTATAAATCCGAGAACTTATTTTTTCTCTAACACTGTGTTACAAACACCTCGAAGATAAGGAAATATGAAAACAAAAACACTCTGAGAGTAAATAAAATTGCAATGAAAAGTCGTTCGGAGTCGACTTTAAAACTGTAGGTCCCACCACTCATGTATAAAATTAACACACACAACATAAGTGGTGTGAGAAACTGGGTCGTAATCCTGACTGAAGGGTTGTAATGCGCAATTATGTTATGTAAAGGGTCCGCCAAATAACTTTTTTTTTTGAAAATGCTTTAAGAAAGAAACTACTGAATATTTTCTCAAATTTCTTTTTTTATTTGAAAGTACAATCTTTCCGGTTAATAATGGAAAATAATTTCATTCAAATGGCTGCCTCGGCTGGCCATGCAGTAGCCTACACGATCGGTCCAGTTTTTAAGCACATTATCAATTGTGTGCAGCTGTATTTCACCAATGGCTTCACGAATATTGTCCTTTAAAGCGTCTATTGTCTCTGGCTTGTCGGCGTAACACATATCTTTGACGGCACCCCACAAATTATAGTCCAACGGTGACAAATCGCAGCTCCGAGGTGGCCAAACGACATCAGCTCTGCGGCTAATGATAATGCGATCTTCAAAAACAGGGCGATAGCGAACGCCATTGACTGTAACGGCCACTCCTGCTCATTTTCGAAGAAAAATGGCCCAATTATGCCTCTGGATCTGGGTGCGTCGGCTTTTCAATGTATTCGTGCGGGTTTTCTGTGCCCCAAATGCGACAATTTTGCTTGTTTACATACCCGTCAAGATCAAAATGAGCTTCATTTGAAAAGGTTTTTTTTTGTTTTTTTTTTTTTTTTTGCCAAAATCGGCATCTTCTGTAAGTCGATCGCAGGCCCACTTAGCGAAGCGAAAACGCATTGGATGGTCAATTGGCTTCAACTCCTGTACCAATTGGACTTTGTATGGCGTCATACCAAGGTCTTTATGCAAAATTCGTCTCAATGATGTCCTCGAAATGTTCAATTGCTGAGAATGACGGTGAATTGATGTTGATGGCGCTTCACGCACACTTTCTGCCACAGCAGCAATATTCTCGGGTGTACGCAATGTTTTTGGCTTTTCACGCTTTGGTTTATCGATGACGATGCCAGTTTCTATCACTTTTTTCACAAGATAACGAACATACAGAGCTGACGGTGCTTCTCTTCTTCCAAAATCCGTACGCAACTTTCGCACACATTCTGCACCATTACCATGATTTTGAAAGTAATGTCGCAACATTTCCCAGCGTTGTTCAAGCGTATACACAACCATATTCGTTCAGCGGAAGGATAAAACTAATTATCTGTCAAATCAGACATGAGCTAAGTGTTACCATTCACGAAATAAGCACTAGTTGAAAAAAAAAACGTTAGATGGCGGACCCATTATGTAAGTTGGTGGTTACAGAAGATTGATTCTGATTTACATTCGCTAATTTCAAATTTTGAAACAATAAAATTTATTTTAATTCCATTTTGTAAACGAACTTTTGCGAACACCTATTGTATGATAGGCTTAAATGCCAACTTCGAAAGGATTAAAGTACATATTTTAATCCCATTTTTTTCTTGTTTTTCAAATACTAAAGGGTGTTTTTTATAGAGGTATAGAACTTTAAGTTGGCATTACTTTTCAAGGTGGCGACCGATTTAACAGCTGTCAAGTGATTTATTCTCAGTTTGGTTTGGCAATTCATCATGAATAGACTCACGCCTGAACAACGCTTGCAAATGGTGTAATTTTATTTCGAAAATAATGGTTCTGTGCGGAAAACTTATCGCGCACTACGTCAATTTTATCGTCGACAAAATCGTCCATCAGAGCAGTTAATAGGATTAACCGTGGAACGTTTTCGCACCACGTTTACTCTTATTGATAACTCGCATCCCCAGAGACGCTATACGGTGCGTACAGAAGAAGCTATTGCTGCTGTAGAGCGTAGCATTGAGCAAGACCCGAATGAGTCCATCCGCCATCGAGCACAGGAATTGGATCTGTGTCCATCCACTTTATGGAAGATTTTGCGGAAGGATCTTGGTTTGCGTGCTTACAAAATCCAACTCGTGCAAGATTTGAAGCCAAACGATCATCAAGTAAGGCGTAGATTCGTCGAATGGGCCCAAAACGAGATTACCGTTGTTCCCGATTTTCATAAGTGAATTTTGTTTAGCGATGAAGCGCACTTATAGTTGAATGGCTACGTCAACAAACAAAATTGCCGCATTTCGAGTGAAGGTAATCCTCAAGTGTGTGTGGAAACACCGTTACATCCAGAAAAACTGACTGTTTGGTGCGCTTTATGGGCTGGTGGAATCATTGGTCCGTACTTTTTCAAAAACGATGGTGGCCAGAACGTTACAGTCAATGGTGATCGGTATAGAGCCATGATTACTAACTTTTTCATTCCCGAATTGAATAACCATGATGTCCAGGAGATGGGGTTTCAACAAGACGGCGCAACATGTCACACAGCTCGTGCCACAATAGATTTATTGAAAGACACGTTTGGTGACCGCCTAATTTCACGGTTTGGACCTGTGAATTGGCCTCCAAGATCTTGTGATTTAACACCGCTAGACTACTTTCTGTGGGGCTATGTAGTCATTGGTCTATGCGGTAAAGCCACAAACGCTTGACCATTTGGAAGACAACATTCGACGTATTATGGCCGATATACGGCCACAAATGTTGGAAAAAGTCATCGAAAATTGGACGTCCAGATTGGACTACATCCGCGCCAGCCGTGGCGGTCATATGCCAAAAATCATATTTAAAATGTAATGTCACAAGATTATCTTTCGGATAAATAAAATTCATGTCAATCGAATAATCCATCGTTGTTTTATTGCAGCTTAAAGTTCTATATCTCTATAAAAAACACCCTTTATTTTTTAAACAATAAAGACCTGAGATTACTAAAATATCATAAAGTTCAAATGTTTGGATTATTGTTTTTTTGTTGTTTTAATTTTTTTTTATTAAAAATATAACAAAAAATGAAGTACAATGAAATGAATTAAAAGAGAAGATCATTATCAATTTAAATAATTGTGAAAAGAAAAACGTAATAAATCCCAATAAAAAAAAAAATAATAAATTTCAAAATGCATAAAAAGACATGATACTGATTTACTGCATTGCAGGCATTGTTGTATTCTTTTTTTTTTTAAATTTTTTTGTTTATAAAATAAATATTTTTTCCCCTTAATTACTAACTTTAACACAAAATAATGTTTTTTTTTTTTGTTTTTATGATTAAAAGAGAAAAAAAATAAATAAATAATTTAAAAAAGAGTTTAAATTAAGTTGAGTTGTAATATTTAAATTATTTTTCCAATTTTTTTCGGTTTTTTTTTTCATTTAACAAACATTCATCCTGACTTTCATCCATTAATACAGTCATGTATTGTACTCTCGTATAGCACAGCACACACATAACATCTACAATTAAAATAATTTAAATTGAATGCCTCTGCTGCTGCTTAACCAGAGACGGATGAATGAATTGTTAAAGAAATAACTTGTATGTGTCTAACTGACTGATTCAATGGCTTGACTGGCTGCTATTTTGTAGTGGATTGGGTTGAATGGTTTTCATTGTAAGACAGTCAAGCCAAAGAGTAAGAAAAGAAGCGGTAAAGGGGAGAGTGAGTTTGTATTGTAATGATTGACTGACTTGTTGGTTTGGTTGGTTGTCTATTGTTATAAAATTTGATATGATTTACAAACTATTTTATGTTTCTTTTTTTTCTTTTCTTTTTTGCAATTTTTATTATGCAATTTACATTAACAATAACGTTAATAATAGAGTGTATAATTTACTTGTTCATTATTATTGTTTACTTTACATAGCCGAACGAAATTCATAAGGAAAGTAAACATCTTTTCAGTTATTTGATACTCAGTATTTAAATTTTTTTTCGACGTTTGCTTTTCTTTTCAATTGTTTTTTTTTTTTTTCTTTTAATTCCCATTCAAATGCAAGTAAAAGATTTCCTTAATAATGTTCGTTATACCTTTTGTTATACTGGAAATGCAAATCTTCTCTATAAATTTCAATCCTTATAAGTTATGTTGGCTTTTTGCGAACTAAAATCGCTTTTATTCCAATATCATCCTGCTTGTCACACTCTTCCATTAGTTACCGTTTCTTATATTGGCTGCATTGCTGTAATGGCCGTGTAGAATTTGTTTTGTGGATTGTTTTAATTGTCGATCACAGATTCCATTTCCGCTCAATGTTCATTAAATCTTGGAAATTTTGAAGGGGACATGTTCCACATGGAAGTAGAAAACCCAAAGAACAAAATGGAATGAAAGATAGACTAGGATGGAGAGAGCAGGTTCTTTGAAATCAAAGCTCATTTGAACACATACACTTGGCCGTTGTAATACCACATGAAGCGATGTCCCATAGCTAACTGACAAAGGCTTGTCAACCGATATCGACTACGCAGTACAACATGGTTCCCTAAGAAAACTAGAATGAATCTAGAACGATAGCCCGCTTAGACTATCAAGAAATAGGATGTGGAGTCTACATTTCGAACCATAAACTGGCACTTGAAATGGTAAATACTTTCTCCTGAAATGAAGACGTCATAGTCTAGCATGTAGTGTCCTGGCTTATTGGACGTGATGTTTAAACTCCAGGTCAGATATTTCCAACAAAACGAAATATGTATGAAAAAAATATATCTTCGACAACTTCCTCTCAACAGCTTTCTTATTAAAACACTGAGAATAATTAAAATTGCCATGAAAAGTTTTATTTTAAAAATCTGTCGTTCCCGCTACTTTCCAATAAAATTAACACATGAGTGGTGTGAGAAACTAGGTCGTAATCCTGACTGAAGGACTGTAATGTAGCGTGTCAAACGATTTTCCTCAATAACTGTTCGGCTTCATGGTGTTTGCGCTTTTCTACAATGCCTCACATCCTAAAGAGTTTCGAGGCAGAACAGTATGGGGATGATGTAGGGTTTCAGGCAATGTTTCCTTCTTCTTATGTCAACGTTGATATTCTTTTGGTGTACCCGGGTCATAGTATTTGAAAAATATTATAATTTCGATGTCATAAGGCTGTAGTAGAGTTTTGCCTCAACCACTTGCAATCTAGTAGGTAGAGTGTTGGCTTATTAATTAGACGTAAGGCCCATTAGGTTTATACCCCAGATCAGACATTTCTAACATAACGAAATATGAAAAAATATTTCTTCGGCGACTTTCGGTCAGCAGATTTCTGGCAAAAATTCTGGGGGTAAATAAAATTGTCATGAAAAGTCTCTCAAAAAAATCTGTCATTCGGAGGTGTGAGAAGCTAGGACGTAGACCTGGCTGAAGGGTTGTAATGACCAATTACATACTTGTAATATTTTCGACCCATAGAGAAGCACAGGTTTCAAGACCACACTTAAGATTAAGCGTAATACAGCCGATTTTATTTAAACAAGCCTTTTGTTTGTATACGACCTGCAATGATCCGATCTCTTGCTTGAGGGAAAACGAACCAATTATGCTGTTGACACTGTTTATGTTCTGGCCATTTAAAGCCGTATTGTTGAGAAGAAGAAAAAACTTTGTTTTCTGAATAATTCCATCTTTTGGATGTTAATGTCATCAACTAGTCAATAAATCGAACGTATAAATGATTGACTCTTCCAGAGTAGATTGTTAAAACTCAAATATTTTACAATATTGAAATACTTTGTTATCCCTTAACCTACACATCTAACTGCTTTTGTGCTTAAAGGAATTATTTCACAGTGTTCAGTAGAAATGGCCTCCTGTTTTACCTCTCACTTCACTTGTAAGCATTTTCAAACATTAGCCTTCGTACAATTGTGGTTCAAAACGTCAAAAACATTCTGTCTCCTTCTTTTTATGTTTAAATTTGTAACACATTTTGTATTGTTTTGAAAAAAAAAAAAACGCCCGAGAATTCACACTGTGTGCCAACTGGCACCACTCACATTGTTGTTTTCGAATTTATCTTTTTTTTTTTAATTTTTGTTTTCGTTTTTTCTCTTCACTTTATTTAATAAAATATTTCCAAAACAAAATGTTCAAAATGCTTGTAACAACAGCTTAAGTCAGGTAAAATATGATGTCACCTGTCAGAAGGAGGCGATTATTAAAAACGAAAAAAATAAATAAATCAACAACACATTTAACGTGGGAAACTTTTTGTTCATAAACAAAATTAAAGCGCCAAAACAAACCAAACCAAAAAAAAAATACTAAAAGCAGACAATAAAGAATCAAAGTGTGTTAAAAGTTTATGAAAAAAGTAAACAAAAAAGGAAAAAAATAACCTGAAAAAGTACTTTTTTTCTGCGTGATTACATCATTAAGAACAATTTGTTGAAAATAAAAACAAACGAAATGATAATAAACTAAACGAAAACAAAATATTTTATCACAATAAAGAGAGAAAAACAAAGCAAATTGAATAACAATTGAAATAATATTTATAAACAGAAATAAAAAACTGGTACTTTTTTACTTTCTTTTTTATTAAAAAAAAGTACCCAAAGACTTAACTTTTAATCGCCAGGGATTTTTCAGAATTCTAATGGTTTTATTAAAAATACAATGCAACAGCTCTTTTATAAAAAGAAATTACCTCAACGGAATGCTTTTTTATTTAAAAGGGATTTCAATGCCTTTAGGCCTGATCATATTAATTGACAAGTCAAAGTACCGCTTGGAACCAAATCGAGGTCGCCGCGGTCACAAAATATCCAAATAAAGAGAAAGGAAGATAAATTATAGTTCTCCAGTGCTGTAAATCCCAATCTCTTTAGAAATCGAGTGATAGAGGAACTTTAGCAGTTTTTGTATCCTTTCCTTCTAATACAGAGGCCGGGGGCTCCAGATATAGCACAGAAGATTATAAATTTAGTAGCTTCATTATACCCTTTTATTTCTTTAAGGCGCTTTAGCGTCTCTCATAGATTCTCCTCTGTTTTAATATTGAGTCTTTCTTTCTGAGACTTCAGAATTTTGACATTTTGTTGAAGCTACATCTGTCAAATTAGTTGTCATTTCTTCAGTTTGTTTTCCCAACCATAGACAACGACATGCGTTCGCTGAATGAGCTCAGGAACATCAAGAAATCATCTTCAGCGATGAGGCCTGAATTATATGAGACGATACCAATTCACATGTACCTCCAATTAATCCCGAAAAAGTCACTTTTTGGAAAGCATTTCCGTCTAACGGCGTCATCGATCCATATTTCTTTTAAAACGACTTTAGCCAGGCCATAATTGTCAACGGTGAGCACTATAGGTCTATGATTGCTAACTTATTTTGGCCTGAACTGGATGATCCTGGACTCCAATGGTATGTCATTTCAACAAAACTTTGCAATGTGCCTCACAGCTCATCAACAATTTTATATTCCCAGCGACCGCTTTGAGGGAAGTAATGTAAACTCGCCAGAGAGAGTCCGACTCAGTTAGAATTTTTTTTGTGTGGGTTTCTTTCAGTTGCGAGGGGTATGCGATCCTCAAAGCCATTATAGCCCATGTCATCGATAAAATTTAGCCCGATTTTTGCGTGAGTGTACTGGAAGATTGCACATTTTCGATACGCTTTACCCTGAGAAGCAGGTAAAGAGTTATATTCCACACATATTGGCATGATTTGGTCTTTGTAATGAATAAAAAATTTAGATGATATCTCACTCGTACCTTGTTTTAGTTAAAGATAGGAAGCGCTTAATAAAAAATCTCCTATTCCAGAGATCAGCAATGAATCGTTTTTTCGCTACTCATAAGTACTCATGAAATTTTGAGTATGAGTGAGTCAACAGTATTGAAATTCAACTAATCTGATTTATTTGTACTCACTACAGCATTGATTTATAAGTACAGGTTGCAATGAGTATGAGTACAACGTTGACATCAAACTCAACATTCGAAATTTTTTTATTCATACGCCTACTCATTCAGATTCATAAATTTAGAATAATACTTATAATACTCATAAATGATTCGAATCATTCATTAAAATTTAGTCTTAGTTGTTGGCATTTACAAAAAAAAAAAAAAGACAAAGGCAGCAAGCAAAGCAAACACACAACCTTCTAGTGAGTATTGTAGTGTTGGTACGCTAATCATACTTATTTTGTGATTTTTGTAAATGTTGAGTAAAGGAGAGTCGAAATCAACAACGTCATGCGTATTGTTAAGTATGAGTACCATGAGTACTTCAAACTTTGAATATGAGTAGTATGAGTATGATACTAAAATAAGTATGAATATGTATAAGTATCAGAAATTATAAGTATGATTCGAATCTACTCATCTTTTTGAATACTCAATGCTGATCTCTGCCCTATTTTTAGTTTCGCTTTAGTTTAATTAACCAAATTTTGGTAATTTAACTGGTGATTGGTTTACTACAGCTGGTCATAGAATGATAGTTTTGCTAATTGTCACTGTCTAAAAAGAGTCGCCCTAGTCTAGTAGGTAGTGTGTTGGCTTATTAGACGTAAAGCCAGGGTTCAAACCTCAGGTCAGGCATCAAACAAAATACAAAAAATATTTCTTCGGCGACTTCCTCTCAGCAGATTTCTGGCAAAAACTCTGAGAGTAAATAAAATTGCCATGAAAAGTTTCTCAAAAATCTGTCGTTCGGAGTCGACTTTAAACTGTAGGTCCCGCAACTCATATATTAAATTAACACACACAACATGAGTGGTGTGAGAAGCTTGGTCCATAATCCTGACTTAAGGGCTGTAATGGCCAATTATGTGTGTATGTATGTATGTCACTGCCTAAAAATAATGTCCTTCATCGTATTGTGTGTAGTGTGGGGAGAAACGTGCTAATTGAGTCCTACTACTACTCAGTAGAAGTTGGTCGTTAGCTGACCTTCCTAAAATGTCCATTATTCTGTTTCCTCAACTCCTCAGATGGTGTGTCTGTTGTCCGACAAAGTTTTAGTTTTCTATGTTTCACATCTTCGGCCATAACTCCACTTATCAATGATGAAACGTTTCCATAGACAAATCTAAAGTGTAATCAACAAAATGACATCAACATTACAGAAGTTTCTGATGACAGCGGCATAGCACTTGCCATGTGTCAGCATAGTTCAAAATTTGTTTAATATTGATCCCATAAAATACCCACGAAGTGGCTTTTCATATAAAACAATAAAAATTTTAAAACGAAACAATTTAATCCAGGACTTTGCAGGAGTAATTCATTGCTTAAAACAATGCCTTTTCTCTTCCTTTTATTTTCAGTTTTAAAATCCTAGCATCTTCTGCCTTCATCAAAATCATTTTCTTGTTGTGGCATATTCATGGCATTTCTGTCTCTGTCCCTTTACTTTACGAGACAGTCAGTTTTACGTCTCTCCTTTTAATTTCTGTTATTAAGAAATCATTATTCAAAACTCAACGATTTTTCTTTGTCAGTGTTGATGCCATCTCCACCCATAATTCCCGCAAGACTCATCAAGAAAATCAAAAATTTGCCAAATTAAATCCTCTCCCCCTCCCCTTCAATTTTCCCACATCATTTCAATCATTTCGTACAACGCCTACAAAATTCAATCTCATTTGTTGACGTTGTTTGTTCCTCCCGTTATTATTGCCGAAACTTGACAAAAGTTTGCAGCAGATTGGGTTTCATTTTGTGGTCCATCAAGTCTTTTGTGTTCTTGTTTTTAAACGAAACGGAGAATGGAGAATAAACAATTTCTCGTCATTTTTTATTTCATTTCATCCCGGTGATGCTTAGCTTTACGTTCTTTGAATGGAAATATTGTAGTACAGCGCATATTAAGGTTTCCATAATCCCTTCTATCAGAAGTACTCAACGGAGGTAATACTTTTTTTTGACACTATAAAGAAACAAAAGACATCAGCAGTTAAAGAAAAATTAAAATTGCTTAAGCGAATGTTAATCAATTAAATCCTTCATATTAGAAGCATTTGTTAATACTATCAAACTGATTTTGGTACCAAAAGGAAGCAAAAAGTATTTTTTTTTTTAATTTTATCACTTAATTATGTTTGTACTCTTCGTGACGTGGTGTAGATCTTAAATTCTAGATTCCAATCCAGTAAAAAATTTTAGTTTGAAAGAATAATTTGTCAGGCCCTTTAAAATTAAGTTCTTTCTGAGATGATTTCTTCGTTGGAACCATGTCTTCTGGATTGGAAACAATTATTAATTAATCGGGGTAAAATTCGTATATTAAATCGTTGAGTTGTCAGGCAATGCATAGCCTAAGTCATGGATTTTTACACACGTATGTACCCTTACAGTGTTCTGGTAGAAAATATTTGTTTCCTACTCAAATACGGTCATTTGTTTTTTCATTTCTCTTTTAATTCATCCAATAAGTTTGGAGTTTATTCGTCATGGATTGTTTGTCCTGAATGTGCATTACTTATGTATATCCCATACACCCGAATATTCGGTTGTATACGTTCGAATATGACCGGCTTTCATTGAACGTCTTTGGTCGATTCGCCATACGAAACTCAATGGTTGGACTGCTGTACGGTCTCTGGTGTGTTACGATGGATCTTGGTTTCATCCACTGTTACAAAACTGCGTATAAACCTGGGCATATTGCGGTTATTTAACGTCAAATTCCTCTGAAACGTTATCACATTATTCTAGCCTGTTGTAGGCGATTTCGACTTCTCATATCCAAGTGGTCATTCAATATTTAAAATGCCGAGCTGAGTTGGCTTTCATTATATCACCGCACATGACCACAGATTGAATTTTTTCAATTGTCGAAAGTTCAGCAAGTCACTTTTTATCACTGAAATTGATGAAGCATTACAACCCTTTAGTCAGAATTACAGCCTAGCTTGTCCCAACACCCACCATGTGGTAATTGTATCCATGAGTGGCAGAACTTACTGCTTAACATTGACACTGGACAGCAGTTTTGAGAAACTTTTTCATGGCAATTTTATTTCCTCTCAGAAATTTTGCCAGAAGACTATTGAGAGAAAGTCGCCGAAAGAAATATTTTTTCTTCATGTTTTCATTTGTTCTAGATGTCTGGGATAAAAAGTCAACACATTACCTATTGGACTACTGTGACTTCTAATAACACATTGTATTTATCGAGCCTAACCTTCGTTTTTGTGAAGCGTAATGAGCATACAAAACTAACTTTATTGCATTTTCTTGTCAATTCGTCCAATAGTCTGTCGTACACAACTGTGAGATGCTAATGATGCAACTTTTGATTGGAGACAATTCAAAATTCCTTCTGACAGATACAGTGTTGCACTTCCAGATAGGAGGCGGGAATTCAAAAAGTCGCTTAATATTCCATAGCGGGGAAAGGGGAAATACGATGGTTTCTACATTATCTGGAATAAATTAGGTTAGGCTAGGTTAACGGGAGTAGCTTGCCATTCACAGGCAGGTTCACTCGGTGACCATATGGTCAGGTATGGTGAGGTAATTCCCTTTGTCCTGATCCATTAGTGATGGGTTTGAATCAACCCGAGCTCCGGATGAAACAGGACAATTTTCTTAGTGGCACTTTCGCTACCTAAATATTCAAACGTTATCTCACCCAAAAACCGATGAAGTCTATGCTGAAGCGCAGAGCACTCGCATAATAGAATCGAGGACTGGAACTAACCCCACTAACTCCTCTACCCCACATAGTTCTCCAGAAATCCCTCGGCCTTCTGCACAAGGGCGAAATGAAGTGGATAATGGCCCCTCTACATCCACTGCCGCTCGATCTTTTCAGAACTTCGCTACCCGTCTACAGTCCACCCTGTCTTCAACAGTTCTGTTAGGGACTGCCCATGTGAATATAGAATTAGATCATGCCATTTTCTCTGCGATTGCGTTTCCTTGGAATAATTTTAAAAAAATTATACATTTTTTCGCGCTTAATTTTCCTCATGATATGTTTACTTTTGCTTTACACTGTGAACACATGAATAATTTGCACCATTTTCGCCATTTTTTTTCCAGAAAGCTTTTAAACAAATTATGTGCAAATAATCATAATATTTTCACCACATAAAAGACGATTTGAAAATAGTTTCCACTCCAGCTTTTTGTCCTTTTGCCAAAACACTACAGCCTAGACTTTCAAAAACTTGTAGCACAGAAATCATAATCGTCGTAAGCAGCAAGGAGATGGAATGGCGCAGACATCAACATCAGTCACAAAAATGTCTCAAGTTGTTGTATTCTTATGGTTTTCTAATTGTGGCATATCATAGGCAGGCTGGCAGGCAAACATACAGACAAAGGCGTTTATCTGTGATAGAATTCTTGAATAAAAGTTGGTTGTTACATAAGGCCGTTTGTTGGTTGTGGGAAAATTTCTGTAGAGACTACTGACATTTGATTATAAAGATGATTTGCATAAATTAGTATTTCAAGAGGTGGTATGTATAAGTTATTCAGATTTATGCCAGCCAAAGACAAAAATAAAAAGAAATTTTAATTTAAATTACAATTCTAATGGCTGTGTCGCATTAGATATTAAACCGCAGCTTGTTTCAACAGACAACTACGTTTGCCTACCCTTAAATTGTATTTGTAAGGAATTAAAAGAAAATATTTTAAGCTGAATTGAAGTTTGAAAGTCACTGTGGGCATATTATTATAAAGTGTTCATATTTTTTAATGGATTTCAAAGTTCGAACAAAAAGGATTCAATGTCCTTAAATTCTGTATTTTATTCCGTGTCCAGCTATTGTTAAAACGTATTTTAAAAATCCTGCTTTTAGTCTTTTATGCTTTTTTCTACTCTCTTATCCGCGACGAATGCATTAAAGCCAAGCCACCCCCATAAAATTTTACTACAGCTTGCCAAAGGGGGGAATACACTGTGTTGTGCTTTCTCGCTTACAGCGTTTAATGCTTTTAAAAAGACTGAAAAAACGTGTCTAGAAACAAAGACATTACGAAGTACGAAAAGTACTTTTAGTAATTAAAGCAACAATTATTTACTTTGTTTTTGTCTTTCCTTTCAAAGTCATTTTTACTGGCATCTTCAGGCGAGGGTGTATTCCCCCGTGTGCAAAGGGAAAATACCAGTAAAAGAATCTTCTTTTGATACGAAATACTCAGTTTAATGAACTCATTTTTATATACTTTTTACTACTTTTACTTCTTGCTTTTCTTTACATTGTTTCTGCATTTTAATTGAAATAATGTCCTGGTAGGGATAGAAAACTAAAGTAATTTCTTAGTGCAACCAACATTAATTTGGCGACACATTTTAGTGGGTTCAACAATATTGTTTAGATAATCGATCAGCTCGCATCAGACACTGTAGAATATTCACGGGTTTCGTTATCAAACATGAATCCTATATAAGCATTTATGACACCCTAGACCTCCACTGGTAGTCCAAACTATACATATTGCTGTGCCTGAGTTGCCGTTTAGAAGATCTCAATTTCAGCTAAAAGCAAAATAAGTTCGATTAACTTTTGATTGCATTAACTGCAAAGCTCTGCATTAAGTGCAATAGTGAACCGAAATTAATTTCAAGTAGTGCAGTGACCGTTAATGTCTTTCAATTTTTGTGTCTGATAAAGTTGCCGAGACTTGTCTGAAAATTTAGCCTGCAGTACAAATCTCCATATGGTCTTTGGTTAGAGTTGAAGGATGTCATTTTTAATACTGGATTAATAATCATCTAGGTGTGAGAGCATACACCTCAAAAAGTTGTTTCGTTTCTTAGTATGTTGGCTTATTAGAAGCGAGTCCGTGATTCAAACCCCAGCTCAGATATCTCGAACAAAACGAAATACTAAAAAAAAAAATATTTTTTCCGGGACTTCCTCTCAACGGTAATCTGGCAAAAACTCTGTAAAGTAAAATTGCCGTCGTTCGGAGTCAACTTTAAACTGTAGGTTCCCCCTCCGCTCACATATAAAATTAAAACACTCAAGTTAGGTGCTGTGAAAAGCGAGATTGTAATCCATCCTAACTAAAGAGTTGTAATGAGCAATTAACTAAGTTAGCAGCATTTTAAGTAACATTACAACAGCTTCTAGGTTTAATCGTTTGAGATTTGCAATGCAAATAATTCTTCCTTTCTATTTCTTGATTAGAAAATTAAACATTCTTCTTCTTACCAGCTTTAACCATTTCTAGTTAATATCGCAATTTGCTAATGTTCGGTTCGCTATTTAGTCAGACTATGGGCTACTACCCATCTTTTCCAATCTGACTCTTCAATCAATGGAACTGTTTTCATCTGTTTGTATTATAAGACTAGGACCCACTGCATTTTCACTCTGATAACCAGTTACACTTCATAAAATGCATCACGTGGCCTACGTATAGTGGTGGCCTTATAGTTAGAAACGATGTTTCTGTAACAGAGTTCTCTGGAGTGACGAATCTAAGTTCAATTTGTCCCAATCTGATGGAAAAACGTCTGTAAGACGTCCTCCAAACAAAGCCTTTGATCCCAGGGATACAGTGAAAACTGTAAAACAAATTAACAAACGTGTTGCTAAGTGGTTTCTAATTATGAGGCCACCACTGTATGTCGACTGCATTGATTAGGACAACAAGAATTTTGTTTACAAAAAGGTCTTCAGAAAATTTCTTTATTTCGTTGTGTGCATTCGCTATCTCTATATTATTTCTTTGCTTTCATCGGATAGGCTCTTCTGTAAAAGGTTCTAGATTGATAGGGTTGCCATTTATCACAGACTCCGAACAGAGCTCTCTGTGATATCGTTAACTATTTATATCGTGGTGATGCAATGCTTCTTTGTTGCTATTTATCGTCTACTATTTATATTGTGGTGATGCGACGCTATATATTAATTCGCTTGAAGTAGTACGATTAATGTTTTCTGGGTGGATTATTTCGTGCACTGTTATCAATCATCTTTACATTATATTGCCGAGTATTGTTTATTATTAAGTACTGAAAAAGTCAATACAGCTCTTTAATCTGCTTTAAAGCTTGGCATCTTACACAACCCATGCACTGTGTGTGTCAATTATATTCATGAGTGGGGAAACCTCCAGTTTAACGTCGACTCTTAATGATATGTATGTCTTCAAAAAGCATTTTCCAAAAGGTAGTCGAAGAAAAAACTTTGCTGAAATGCCAACATACTACGACCAGCCTGAAACCTTTTAGTTTAAAAAAATTCGAGATCCCGTTTGAAAAGTTTCTTACTGTTTTTTCTCAAATTCTGACATGGATAGCATTTAAACCACTGCAGCTACAGAACCATACTTTAAGCTAACATTTGCGGTCCTGCTCTTGAATATAATCAAGCATATCGCCTAACTTAATTGGCTCGATACTCGTTAATATTCATATTATTGGAGACGCCTTGTTTAGCTAGCGAATCCTCTACTGTGGCAACACACTACATAATTTGGGACAGTTGCATAGATCTGCTGCACTTTACATAATCAACTTGATGGCAAATTATTGTGTTCATCTTATAATATTGAAGCCGCCATGGTCTAGTAAGTAGTGTGTTGACTTATTAGACGTGAGGCCTCGGTTCATATCCCACGTCAGGCATCTCCAACTGTACGAAATATGAAAAAATATTTCTTTGGCCATTTCCTCTCAGCTGATTTCTGGCAAAAACTCTGAGAGTAAATAAAATTGCCATGAAAAATTTCTCAAAAATCTGCCGTTCGGAGTTGGCTTTAAACTGTAGGTCCTGCCACTCATGTACAAAAATTAACACGCACAACATAAGTGATGTGGGAAACTAGGTCTTAATCCTGACTGAGGGGTTGTAATGACGAATTATTTATGTACATATGTATGTATCTTATAAAATTCTTTGGAAAAAACAAAATCTCGTTCTAGCTGGGTGCTTTCACAACACCCCTTGCATTTGTTTCTTCCGTTTCTTCTCTCCCATCTTTGTTGTTTGTGAAACATTATCAAAATGATATCAAGTGTCAAGAACAAATTTTTTTGTTTTCTACTACGGATGTGGATATAAAAACGAACCAAAAGCACCAAGAACAACAACAAAGTATTTTCAACTAATTGTTATTGTTGTTGTTGTAATTTTATTTTTAGATTGACATTAAATGGCTCAAGAGTATTAAAATAAATACAATTTAATTTTAGTCTTGTTATATAAAAAACAACAACAACAACATGAATGACAACAACAACAATTATAATTAAAATATTCGTTTGGAAATTTAAAAAGACTGAAAAAAAACACAAAGAAAAAGAAGAAAAATGTGAGAAAATATCTCAAAAACGGATGGAAGGGGGGGGGGGGGGGCTCTCTTAAGGTCATTTACTTTTTAACGAGAGATGAGTGGTAATTTGAATTTTAAAACATTTTTGGACGCATTATAATTAAAATAGAATGTAAAGAACTCTTATAAACTTCCTTCACTGCTACGAATGTGGTGGTGAGAATGCAGAAGTTTACAGTGCCTTTCAGAAGCAATTGTTGACTTATAATCAAAGTCGTGTAGGGTATATCTCTGTTTGTAAAGAAGTAAACTTTAATTTGGTTTAAGTTGCAAAACATTTTAATAAAATAATTCAAAGGAATAAAATCTAGTTTCCATATATTTTAAAGAGCATTTTTAATGTTGTCATCAAATTGAATTTACCTAACGGCAGTGGTGTGCATATAACAAAAAAATTTAACATTGCAAACTCTGGATGAAACCGATCGCTGCCTCTGATGCTGAGCTATATACATACGTCAGCTCTTTAACCTGAAACTTTGAAGCTCGTTGCAAAATTTCATTTTTAAAATAAGCGAATGATAAAATTTTGACACTGGCGGCATCCTTTGAATATACCTGTCACGTTACTGGTGCTATAATCATTAACCTCTAGCCCTTTCTAGGATGTGATGATTTATTTTTCTATGATTTCATTCAGTAGGCTTCCGCAATAAAAAATTCCTGGTGTTCTCGTAGGATAGAGGTAACTGAATTCTACTCGGAATTCGGGCCTTGTTGGTCTATTGTGAGAAGTCTTCAGAAAATCAGAAGAAAGAAAAATAAAACATTAAGGATGAAAAGGTAGGAGTACCGAGAAGAAGAGAAAACAAATGAATAGAAAAAGAAAGATGAGTCAATCTTCTCTAGTCATCTGAGCTGAGTGTAGCATACAGAAGAGCATAGACACATGCACAATATCAAAACCACGCGGCACTACATCGCTAGTGCCAAGTGCAGTAAGCTTATCTGTCCTTATGTTTTCCTGTATGTGATCCGACTGTCTAGGCCAGTTTTCAGACACACGGATGTCAAGTCTTCTTAATCATAAGAATGCTGCAATGATCTGAAAAAGCCGCCTGAAATACTGCAATTAAAATTCCGTGTACTGCACTTGTCTTAATTGACCAGTACACGTCCTCTAACCTAGGACTACAATGTCCTTAGGTATTCCTACTTCATTATGAAATATTTTTCCAGACGAATTGCAATGTTAGTTGCTTGTTGTGTGCATTGTATGTGTGCATGTGAGTGGTAGGACCTATAATTTAACATCAACTCCAAACGACTGATGAAGAGTTTTAAATGACTTGCTCAGACCATTTGCCACAAGACTGCTAGGTGGGTTTGCTGAAAAAAAAACACATTTTTTTTTTAACTTGGCGGCACTCTTGTTTGTTAAGACAACACATTACCCACTAGATTACGGCGATAATTATGCTATAGATTCAGTTGCCTGTAGTGGCCGGAAATAGACCGTTATAGCTCCTTTCTCTCGCTTTAAAATATTACGATTGAAGCTTAGTTTGTTGCCCGATATGACGCTGAGATATTCAGCACTCCCGGTGATTCCAAGTTGAGTTTTGACGAGATTTACGAAGAGTCCTCTTTTGCTCCTTAATTTGGCCAAATAGCGCAGGTAATAATTCTGTAAGTTGTCGCTTATTTCTGCATATTCAGCAACATTACAGTAATCACTACTAGATTTAGAGCTAAGTTAATAAAAGAGGAAGAGCACTGCTTCTCCAGCTTCTGCAAGTGCTATCATTGAGGACAACTATCACCTTCTTATCTTCATCCGCTCTTTAACGTTCGATGATCGGTGAAAGTGTCCACATAAAAAATAATTTCTGTTGAGTCCTCATCCAGGCGTTTTGTAGAATACCACTTAATCACTCAGAAGTCGTCGTAATTTAGTAGGTAGTGTGTTGGCTTATTAGACGTAAAGCCAGGGTTCGAGCCTCAGGCCAGACATCAAAACAAAATACAAAAAGTATTTCTTCGGCGACTTTCTCTCAGCAGATTAATGGTAAAAACTCTGGGAGTAAATAAAATTGCCATGAAAATTTTTTCAAAAATCTGTCGTTCGGAGTCGACTTTAAACTGTATAAAAATTAACACACACATGTATAAAAATTAACACACACAACATAAGTGGTGTGAGAAACTAGGTCGTAATACTGACTGAAAGGTTGTAATGACCAGTTATGTATGTGTCGTCACAACGGGCCGCTATGCGTGCTCAAGTGAGCTTTTGGTATCAAAGCTATCTCACTAATCTAACCTAACCACTTAACGGTTACTAATTTTCCTCTTGATGGATATATATACAGATATACATCATCTGTATATGAAACATAGTATACTCATAGTAACCAATACATAGTTCGGCTCTAGGTTCCATTAAAGTAGAAAATACCAGAAAAATTAAAATATTTTTTGAGCTACAAACGATTTTAGGCTTACAGAACGTGAATGAAATTTTAGGTGTTTGTACAAGCTATGATGGAAATTGTTTCTAAATTGTGTTCACAGCTGTTCGATTTTAATTTTTCAACAAAAAAACGGTCGAAGTACATAAATTATTACGAAGTGCTTTTTACTTCCGGTCGGTATAGCGCCGCCTAATTTTATTATTTTTTTATTCTAATTTTTCTATTTTTTAATAGTTTTTCTTTCTTTTGTTGTTTAAGTGTAAAGAAAGTAGAATGGAATTTATTTGCCACTTAAAAAATGCAATTGTTGCATGGCATTTATATTTTCTTTTTTTCTTTTATTTCAATTCTGTTTTTCCATTTTCCTATACTTTCTATGGTTTTCCGCCTTATGTTGGCTAAGTGTTGTTAAACTCATTAAAAATTCAAGAAACGTAACAGAAACCTACTTCGACATACTCTTGAAGTGGTGCTATACTATACCGTGTCAGTGCAAGGAGCCTTATTCTTAAAACAATACCCAGACAAATTTAAATAAATTAAAAAAGTAATATTTTTATAACAAAAAAAAAAAAACAAAATATCCCTCACAACTGTTGGTATTTAAAATATTGTTTTGCGTGATAAAAAAAAAGCCCTTCATACTTGCAACCAGTCTTTTCATTTCTTCTATTTTCATTTTTTTTTTAATTTCATTTCTGTTATGGCTTTAATAGGCCTGCAATTATACATATTTGTGCCTCATTCACAAGCATGGTTGACTGTTAGGAAAAGTTATTTGAAAAGTTGCCACAATTGCAGCATAAATTTATGCGATGAGCCTGTTGTGTGTTTACTCTGGCCTGCCCTTTAGTGCCTCTTACTATGACACGTGCCGCCATATGCTTCATCTCAATAGTCTGTGGACAAATTATGTTTCATTGCCTTTGTGAAGACCTATTTCGGTAAGTTTGTAAAGAAATAATATTCTTAAGGGACACTTTAAAACTCTGTAAGGTTCTCCTTTTAATTGTAAAAGGAAAGAATGCCTTGTGAATTTTAAATGTGTACACTTCCTCTTCATTTGAAATTACAGTGGTGGACAGAAGATAAAAAAATTGTAGAAAAATAAATTATTTCCTGAACGATGATCCTTTTTTCATTAACATTCCTTGAGCTACCTTTAGAGATTCTATCACAACATCGCCAACTGTTTATTTGGTTTTAGGACGAAAGGCTTGCCATCTGTCATTATCTACATACAAGTGAATGAATTGTTGGATGAATGCATTGTAATGTAATTTTTAATTCGTTAAATATGCCTCTTGTATAAAAAATATAACAAAATTTTTTGAAACTAGGATTTCTGGAAATTTTTCTTCTGTCATAGTTTTCTAAAACTACAAAAATTGTAAGATTTGAAGCGAAATACATGTTTAAAGGACTATTGTTTGAAAAACAGACTCATTACAGAAAATCGAAAAAGTAATAGGTTTTCAAAACCATAAAACAACCAAAAGATCAAATAAAGTTGAGGTTAAACACTACGATTTACTAAAAAATACTCAATAGCCGTAGTCTAGTGTGGGAAGCTAGACTATATCCAGACTACGAGTTGTAATCATAACATGATGTTGAAAAACTATTTCTTATAAACTTTACACAGGCCTTTAAAAGAGGAATTTATAAGAAATTTTAGGAAGGAACGAAAAAAAAATCCAAAAATTCGGGAAAGCAAAGAAGTATTGAAGTTTAAGTCGCGCGTAGTCTACTAAGCGGTGTGCTGGCTTATTAGACCTTGGTTCAAAACCCAGGTTAGACATCTTCAACAAAAAAATATTTCTTCGGCGACTTCCTGTCAGCAGATTTCTGGCAAAAATTCTGAAAGTAAAAAAATTGCCATGAAAAGTAAATTCCGCCACTCATGTATGAAATTAACACACGCAACATAAGTGGTGTGAGAAACTATGTCGTAATCCAGACTGATGAAGTATGTATGTTAGGAAGTTTTGAATCTGTCCACATTGGCAGTGCATCAACGAATTGGTCTTCGGAAAAATATTTCCTCGCATAGATAATCGTTAAGACAAGCAATCAAGGTTACGTTATTTAAATGTCTGCCTATATTTCATGACCTTCCTTTGATAAAAAAAATATGGTTCCTATTTCATGTTTGTATCCCGCAAGACCATAGGCCTTCAGAGGTGGATTGTTCAGGGTCTTACATCGGTTCGATGTCACGGCTCGTGAGACATGTAAAAAAAGGCGTTGAAGACAAAGTGGAAAAGTTTATCAAAACTGTCACCGAAGCATTGCGAACAACAAAAATCATCCCGATGTTCATTACAGTTACATAACCTATACGAGAAAGGGGGGCTAACCATATCAGAAAATTATACCTATCAAGGGGATTGCAATCGGTAAAAATCTCTACAGGAATTAGGGCCTATCTAAGGTTTCTAAGCCATTTAAAAAAATGGTGTGAATTAACCGTATATCATATGTATATCCAAGTTTGTTTGTGAGTTATTTTCTAAAATAGGTGTTTGGAACGAGTACATCACCAAGACAATAAAAGGGAAATCGTTGAGATATGTAGGCTGATGCTCTCATGACGTATTGTCTTCCAAATAAGTTGTCGCGTCTCTAACCTAACGAGAAATACCAACCACGTAAGTCCATAGAAAATCTGTATTATCTCCTTTGTCAAGCATTTCTCTTGGATGAATAATGTCAAATAGATTATCGTTCGAGAATATCATTTATTCAACGTATCTGTGGGTCTCAACTGCTGCTTCTGAAAAGTTAAGTGCGTCAGAACGCAAATTTTTTTTTAATTTAACAGTTTCATGTGCCCCATTATTAAGTCACTGTAACAGTAAACAAATGGAACTCACTTTTAAGCTGCTCTTTCGGCATTACCAAAGGTTTTATCATTCTGATTCTATTGCTTTAAAATTTTCTGTTGCTGCCATAAAAATCACAAGTTGTTTGAAAAAAAAGCGTTTTGCAATCGATCATATAATCTTACTGGAAAACCATTTCCTTCAATTTCTCATGTTTATTACAATTTTTTTTTTCAATAACGGAAATGACTTTTGCCCCTAACTATATACATATTAAATTGCTTTTTTAAAATTTAAAACGCCTTAGGCCCAATATTAAAACGTTCAAAAGTGTGCGTTGGCTTTTGAAATCAATTGAATAAATTGAATCTGTCAATACAAAAAAAACTCCGAAAACTATTTGTGAACTGACATAAACGTCATGTCATTTGCATTAAAGCAACAGGGACAGCAACGGCAAATGCATTACAGCATCGGCATCACAGCATCAGCTTGATAATAACAATAAAATCTCCAATCATATATTCACATAAATAAGAAGAAAGAAAAAAGAGAACAAGTTCTACATTTTGATGGCGATGACAATGATAATAAAGATCATCATCATCATCATCATCATTATCATGCTATTGATGGTCTGGGTCATGAGGGCTGTTGTTAATGTTGCTTGTTGTCAAGGCAAAATTACTACAAGAGTGGGTGACGGATTCTTTACAGAATTCCCCTTGTTGTGAAGGAAACATTTTTTTTTCTTTTCCTCTTTGAAAAAACGTTTCTTCTTTTACAACTTTATTCTCCTATAAAAAGCATAAAGCACGCTATGCATACTACATAGAACATAAAAATAAGGCAGAAAAAAGGAATTATAAAAAAAGGAGACCTTTGACAGCATTAATCAGAATGAAAAAAAGGAATACAAACTGCAAGTCGCTTCCTTTATAACTCATACTGTCAGTGGAACTTTTGCATTTATTTTGTTCCCTTTTTTTTTTTTTTTTTTTTTTGTTGTTGCTTTTCATGACTTTTGTTGTGCCAGCAGACAAAGGAAATCATCTTCAATGCGTCTATTCAAACGAAATGAAATGAAATGCAATGCGCTGCACTTGAAATTATGCACTTTAACCGTGTCGTCGTCGTATCAGAGTTCCATATTCCTGTAACGGCTTGGTATGATGTGTGTGTCCCCCTTTAAACAATAATTTTCTGAATCTCGTATTTTTTCTGTTTACAATTCATCGCATTTCCTTTTTTTGGTTTTTTTCAATGTCTTTAACCCATGAAAAAAAATGTATTGAAATGCAAAAATTTTCAATAGGGGGGGGGGGGGGGGTGGGGTAGAGAAAGTAATTATTTATGTGCGCAACGTACATAAAAACTGTTTTTTTTTATTTGAATTTTTCATTTTAATCATGCTTTAATTGCATGTGAGTTTTATTTTCATGTGGGGGACGACTCACTCGAGTATAATACATACAAAAAAATTAAAACAGAATTCCCAATTTGTAATTTAAAATTTAATGGCTTTATGCGCTTTTTTTGCCTGCAACAAGATATCAGCTTAGGAGTTTCCTCACCACCACAATAATAGTCCCGTCCACAAAAATTAGTGGAGTTCGACTTGACATAACCACGATTGGAAAAACCGAAATAGAGATTCCATTGGCTTGGTTCCCAACATGTTCTAGGCGATTGTATAACGAACTTCACACAGTCATCCCAACAATCTAATGAAAGTATGAATTCTCTTCAAATAATCTTTGCCTTGACAGGTTCTGTCAATAAAATTCTGAGTGCCCAAGTATTCCTCTTATTAGGTTTTTAAGCGCTTCACAATGACAGCGAAGAAATTCCGTGATATCTCCTCTTCTTTCTTTCTTTCTTTAAAGTTTCAGTGAGGTGTTTCCAGCCTCCTGGAGCTTGCACCCGTAAGTCAGCGTCCTGTTTTAATTGCTACATGGTTCCTAATTAAGTTTAACTTGCGGGCCAGATTTATATTGTCTCAATCCATACATACATATGTACATACATAATTTGTCATTACAACCCTACACAGGTTTCGACCTAGTGGTCTGAGAACCACTTATGTTGTGTGCGATAATTTTATACATGAGCGGCGGGACCTACAGTTTAAAGTCGACTACGAACGACAGATTTTTTTAGAAACTTGAGAACTGGATATAAGCATCGACCGTAGACAGTAAGAGTGTTCTCAAAGAAATATTGACCGACTTTTTTAGGATGCAATGCACTTTCCTGGATCTCATGGGGATATGTAATATCCCTAATATGTAATATCCCTGATTTTTCGATGGAAATTAATGTTCAAAACAGATTTATCGCTTACCAATCTCCCGTTTAAATTGGTTTATGCTTCTGAGCTTTATTTGGATCCATCATCTCATAGTCCTTAAAGGAGTACGATGCCGGCGGCCCGCACCTAAAAGTGCATCTATCAGGGCGTATTGGCAACTCTTGAACTGCCTTTCACACCGAGTGCATACATGACATACATACATACATACTTGGTCATTTCAACCCTTTAGTCAGGATTACAACCTAGCTTCTCACACCACTCATATTGTGTGCGTTAATTTTATACTTGAATGCCGGGACATACTGTTTAAAGTCGACTACGAACAACAGATTTTTTGTGCAACTTTTCATGGCAATTTTATTTACTCTCAGAGTTTTTGCCAGAATTCTGCTGTGGGGGGAAGTCGCCGAAGAAATATTTTTATTTTTCACATTTCGTTTTGTTGGAGACGTCTGATCTGGGGTTTGAACTGTGGCCTCGCGTCAAATAAGCCAACACACTACTTACTAGACTCTGGCGACTACGCTGCGATTTCTAGATTCGTCAATGGGCACTTGGATTATGTTTTCGGGAAGATGTGAACCATTATCGTAGATGGATATATCTTGTGCCTTCGTGCGTAAACTAAGATCCAGGTAGTGCGCAATCGATAAGTATATCCAGATCAGCTAAAGCCAAGATTTTGGCATGAGAATAGCTTCGAAACTTCTAAGGACGTTTGGCGCTCAGTCTTATTACCGCATTCACTGCCTTTTGTTTGACGAATATATCTGGTGGCAGCCAGTTAGTGAAAGTAAACCATGCATTAGATTACTTCCATTTGTAGTCGATTGGCCCATGGTTCGCACAATGCATTAAAGAGAGAATTTGTAAACCTAACGATCGACCTCTTTCCTGTCTGCGCAACTATACTATGGCCAGGCCATAACTTTCATGGGCGAGCACTATATATCGATGATTACCAACTATTTTTAGCCTGAATTGAATCTGTACACCAACGCCAAGTCGCCGTAGTCTAGTAGGTAGTGTGTTGGCTTATTAGACGTAAATCCAGGGTTCGAGCCCCAGGCCAGACATCAAGACAAAATACAAAAAGTATTTCTTCGACGACTTCCTTTCAGCAGATTTGGCAAAAACTCAGAGTAAATAAAATTGCCATGAAAAAGGTTTCTCAAAAAAATCTGTCGTTCGGAGTCACTTTAAACTGTAGGTCCCACCACTCATGTATAAAATTAACACACACATCATAAGCGGTGTGAGAAACTAGGACGTTGTACAATGGGTCAATTCGACCTCCGGGTACTGTGCCTGTCTTAATTGACAAGTACTCGTCCTCTAACCTAACCTAACCTAACCTACACCAACGCCATGTTGTTTTAACGGGACGGCGCTTTGTGGGGCCACACAGCTCACAGATTGTGTGATTTGTTCCCGTTAGACTTGTCTTGTGGGGTTTTCTTAAATCACAGAACATAAGGCATGCCATCGGTCAAATGCACCAAAGTCGTGGACATTTCGGATGCACTCCTCATGGCATATCTAATTCATTTTACATTTGGTTTAAATTTTCAATTTATTTCTTAAGTCCAACGATATTTTAAAAGACCAATGGCATTTAATAATAATAAATATAATCGAAATTATTTCATCAAATTCCATTAATAAATCGAACGCTCATATCCACAAAGTTTTCAATTATTGGAATTAAATTTCAACAATCATAACAATCCCCCCAACCACTATTTTCTCATACTCAGGCAATCATTACAACATTTTTCTAATTCCCTTACCTAAGAAGCCAATGGAAAAAGAATTCAATTTGTTTACAAAATCAAAATACGAAACCATTCTAGACAACAAATTGGACGTGCATGTAGTATGATTACACAATAGATTTCAAAGGTATCTACGACGGGGTGGTAGTTAGCCTCCTCCTCCGCATTGAATCATGCAAACATGAATCAATCAATCAATAAAAAATAAGAAAATAAATATACCTGGCCAGACGTATAGAAACTGAATCAAAAGGCATGACTGTCTGACTGAATGACTGACAGTCTATTGAAATAAAAGTATTGCCAGGCAATAAACAAACAAGATATGAAGAATGAAGAGAAAAAAAAACAAAGAAAAACAAAACGACAGACACTCAACCAATGTAATCAAATATTGCTGCAACATCATCATAATCATCAGCAACATGATTATCGTATTGACGGTGGCTTCATGTATATTTCGCATGTTTTACTGCGAATTGCAAAAAAATAAAAAAAATGTCAATGAACGTGAAAATTTCAATTCAATTGAAAATTAAAATTTAAAACAACAGAAAAAATTAATTTAATACGTAACAGAAAATCATTGTGATTAACAAAAACACAGAAAATTAAAAAACGCTTTATTGCATACTGCCTGCATGCTGCTGTATGGGTAGTAGTCAACACTGTTGCTTAATAAATTAAATTAGTCTGCCGCGTTGCGTTGCTTTGCATTGCGAATAGTAGACTCGTCTACGTTTTCGCAAATGTTAAATAAAAATGAGGAAAAATATATACTCACACTGTGCAAATGGCAAACAAACAGCGCAGTCAGTTCATAAATTGCACATAATATTTGTATTGAATTTATTTCACTGTTGTAAATTATGAGGTTGTTATACAAATTTGATAACCCAGTGAACAATTTTTTTTGTGTAATAACGAACTGAACACAATAATGACTAATCACATCATGTCCATGATTTCTCGGGTTTAAGTCAACATACAAATTAAATAAACATTCAAATCAGGCTGAATGTTATCGATTTTACGGGTTATGTTGGTTTTTTGAGGAAGTCGCCGTAGTCTAGTAGGTAGTGTGTTGGCTTATTAGACGTAAAGCCAGGGTTCGAGCCCCAGGCCAGACATCAAACAAAATACAAAAAGTATTTCTTCGGCGACTTCCTCTCAGCAGATTTCTGGCAAGAGTAAATAAAAATTGCCATGAAAATTTTCTCCAAAATCTGTCCTTCGGAGTCGACTTTAAACTGTAGGTCCGGTCCCACCACTCATGTAGAAAATTAATACACACAACATAAGTAATTTGAGAAACTAATTCGTAATCCAGACTGAAGAGTTATAATGACACATTAAGTATATGTATGTATGTATTTTGGCTTTTTGAGTACCGCTGTGGTTTGTGGCGTAATCGCTTACACTTGCGACTTAAGAAAACCCTGCAAGAAAAAGTCAAACGGGGTCAAATCGCACAATATCGGTGGTCAGTGTGCATCACCTTCAAATCGCTTGTGCAGAACATCCAATGTGGCATGATCTGGGTGCCACGTAGCGTCCTTTTGAAACCACATGTCTTTGGTATCAACATCATCCTATTAAGGCCAAAAGAACTGGATAATCATTGACCGAAGACAGTAATAGTAGGGCCAACGTCGTTCTCAAAGAAATATTAACCGAGTTTTTTTAGGATGAAATGCACTTTCCTGGATCTCATGGGGATTGGTAATATCCCTAATTCAGCATGCTTAATCGCTGAAAATGATTTTTCGATGGAAATTAATGTCCAAAACAGATTTATCGTTTACCAACCTCGCATTTAAATAGGTTTATGCTTCCGAGCTTTATATGGTTCCATCATTTCATAGTCCTTAAAGAAGTACCACACCGCCGGTCCCCACCAAAAAGTGCATATATCAGGGTGTATTGGCAGCTCTTGAACTGCCTTTCATACATGACATACATACACTGAGCGCCATAATTTAATCAACACATTTGTTCTTAAGTATTAAACAGTTTTGTTCTTAAGTATAAAAAAAAAAGTTCCTTTATCATGAATTGTTGTTTTTGTTTTAACATTTTATAAGTAATAAATAAAGGTTTTTATTTATGGAAATTTATTCGACTATTCTCATTTACTTTTCTCGCTATCTTAAGAAAATAAATTATTTCAGTGGTGTTTACTCACTTTTGGCGCTCAGTGTATATAATTGGTCATTACAACCCTTTAGTCAGGACTACAACCTAGCTTCTCCTACCACTGATGTTGTGTGTGTTAATTTTATACATGAGTGACTTGACCTACAGATTTAAAAGTCGATTCCGAACAACAGATTTTTGAGAAACTTTTCATGGCAATTTTATTTACTCAGAGTTTTTGCCAGAAATCTGCTGAGAGGAAGTCCACAAAAAAATGTTTTGTTCACATTTTCGTTTTAAGGTCTAACCTGGCTGGGGTTTGAACCGAGGTCTCACGTCTAATAAGCCAACACACTACCTACTAGACCACGGCGACCTCACACCGAATGCGGCCACTTTATTTGTTTACCTTTTTTTTAATAAAAATGCATTTTTCATACAGCACGAATTTTAAATAAAAAAGTTTAAGATTTGCAGAAGTTATTCGTTGGTTACTTTATTTGTAATGCCGTGGGAACGAGTTTTTATGACACTAAATGTTCATTCATTAGTATTTTTGTTCATTATTTCGCTGCTATAGGCTGCTGTCATATCCTATACATTATTTTAACACGTTGATTGCCGCCAACGAGATAAATCGTAGATTACGTTCCCTTCTAGGGAGCCAACTACGAGTTATCTCGTACTCACTAAACCTGCTATTTTTGTGTAGTACGAATAAAATCGTATTATATCAGTGCTAGTATCGATAAATGGCTTCTGGGAAAAGAACGAAAAGTCAATTTTGGCTTGCGTGGCCAGTTTTCTGAAAATTGTCGCGGCAGTCAACGTGTTAATATACAATATAATAAATTATTTAAATATTATATGTATGTACTCGTATTATTTCATTTCTAATTAAAATTGTTTTTTCTTTTCTTTGCAGGTAAGTTTTTACAAAACTTTTATTGTATTTCAATTTGTGGCAATTAAATGATGGTATGTAAGATTATAATTGAATTATAAAAAAATTAAATTTAATACATAAGAAGTTCCTAATGAATAAGAAGAATTAAGTTTTTAATAGATTCGACAAAACAAAAATTTCTGAAATTCTTTGCATTGCAGCCTTTATATTGTTACCATTTTAATGGCATAATATTCTAATAATATTTGCTGGTGACATATTTTTTTTTCCTTTTCGGCAAACATATTTTTATTAATTTCATTTCTTATCTACTAATGCTCAGTAGTACCTCTCAATGAGATGGAGTTGGTAATCAGTATAGTGTATGAGTTTCCATGGCCTGAATTCTGCTGTAGTAGTATCAAGTGAAAATTCAGTAAACTTCAGAAAAATTAGGATGCTCTATGATTATTTAAAAAATAGACTTTTTATACATAACACAGCCCTGCAACTTTGTGCAAATAAGATGGCTCCAGGTGTTTCCGAAGGCATTTTGTGCGCTGAACACGAATCTGGGTTCAAATTGGCGGATCCAATATGGCGGTCGAGGTTTATAAAAATTAATCAGATTTACTTGACCGCCATTTTGAATATTTTAAATCTGAATGAATGTGTAATGTGTTTCTTTTTCTCTTGCATCTCTTGACATAAACCCAATTGGACTCATTTTAAAGAGCAAAGATCAATTGTCAATTTCTGACAATAGCGATGGTTCTAGCATGTCAGTGTTTAGCTCCACAATTTTTCAAAAATGGCCAAAACGCTATTTTTAGGGTTTTCAATTCCCCCTTTTCTCGAAAACCTGAGGTGAATCAATTCGTGTTCAGCGCGCAAAATGCCTTCGGAAACACCTGGAGCCATCTTATTTGCAAAACCCATGCAGGGCTGTGTTATTAATATAAATATCGGTATTAATAGAGCCTTTAGTAATAATAGAAATATCAAACAAGTATGTTTTTTCTTCAGAAATTTTTTATAACATTTGCTCATATACGAGTATTCGCATATCTTCTTAGCGAGGGTGTAGTCATTATCATCCAACATAGTTGTCTGACTATGAGCTTTGAATGTTTTAATACCAGCTTTTTTCTTAACATTTCCAAGAAACAACTTGTAGCATTTAACTTTTTATGTTACTTGTCTACTTCCAGAGATTATAGGATATTTTGACAAAATCCCAATTAACGTTTTTTACTGCCTTTGTTGAGGTCTGCATTTTTCTTCCATATTCTTCCACTTCCACATTTTCTTTCAATACTCAAAAGCTCTGTGTATATTTTTTATAACCAGTTAAACAGTTTTCAGACAAAACTTGCAAACTTGATCATTGTTTACTGTGGACGAAATGTATTTTTATTGAGAATTTCAATTAATCACTTACGCGATTCCTGTTCGATATCTGTTTTACAAGAGTCAAGTAGTGGCAAATATTAAAAAGTCTTTAACACTAAAAGGTACCAAACTAGAAACTCCTCCTCACGCACTCCTATTACTTTGTGTTGCCTCCAATCTACTACAAAAAGATCCACAGCCTTATATAGAGTTAAAGTTATTATTTTAAACAAATACTGGGCTCTTGAAAGGCTCTCTCTTATCCACCTTGTGAATAAAACTTCTTTTTTTTATGTTGAAGTTTACTAAATATGATTGTCAAGGCGTGTCAGGTTGTCAAGGCGTGTCATTAGGCCATAAGCTGTGTTATATTTGATTTCAATATCTTGTTCAATTTGTGACCATGTGGAGCCTTTCGTTGTAGACTAATTTGTACAAAATTTTATTGATTTTTAATTATTTATTAAGATTTTTTAAAAGAGGAAAACAAAATTTTTCTAATAGACAAGAATAACTAGTAATCAAGGAATCCACGTTCAAACTATGAGATTTAGTTGGCTCCAAAAGAATAAAAAAATAGTTTTCGAGTAAACGACTCTTAAACTGGCTAATGGAATGCCTTTAATCAGACCCATTTTAGTTCTGATACTTAGTTGTTATGCCTAAAAGATATGAAGTAATATTCTTTTGGTTTTTATACCGGGATCAGACTTGCTAGTCGATAACTACAACGAAATGATCACGAAACTACTCTCTTTTTCCCTCTCTCTCTCTCTCTCTCTCCCTCCCTCTCTCTCTAAATTTTTTTATCTTGTTGACTATAATGGTATAACGCTTCATAGTGATACAAGGATCATGCATACATACATAATTTGTCATTACAGCCTTTCAGTCAGGATTGCGACCTACTCATGTTGTGTGTGTTAATTTTATACAAGAATAGCGACACCTGCAGTTCGAAGTTGATTCCTAAATGCAGTTTTTTAGAAACTTCTCATGGTGATTTTTATTTACTGTCAGAGTTTTTCTTAGAAATATTTTTCATATTTCGTTGTGTTCGAGATGCCTGATCTGGGGTTGGAACCATGGCCGCACGTCTAATGAGTCAACACTTAATAACTATAAATTTAGGGGAGTGGCTTAGAGATTTAATTGCTTGAAAACCACTTCAAACTTTCAACATTCGAAAAAAAAAAAGATTTTTTCAAATTAAAAGAAAATGGCGAAGCTTAATTTCACCTCCAAGTAAGAGTTAGAATGCGGTAGAAATAATTTTAGCACCCACAATGCCCGTGAATGACTAAAGTCTGAGGTTAGATTATCAACTAAGAAATATTTAAAGATCTGAAGGAAAACAAAATTAAATGACTTCAATCCATCAACAATAAACCTTGGTCCAACAGCAACACCTTTTCAAAATAAGTGGAAATCATTTAACATGTTTCCCCAACTACACACACCCACAACATTTTCTCTAAGGGTGTTGTTGTGGTATTTAACATGAGATGGCATGTTGAAGGCTCTACACATTATCTAAATTCGAGTATTTTTTATGCACGTAATACAATTTCTTTTATTTTTAACTACTTTTGTTGATCCCTTTAATTTGACAATTTATTGTTTACTGGGTTATCTTTTAAATGGCAAACAGAGAGGAGTGCATCAATGCTACTTCTTATAAAACTGGGAAATGAGTCATATATTCCATATACTTAAAGAATAATGGGGTTATTAAGTAGAAAGAAAAAAAAAATAACTTTAAAGAGCCAATTTAAATTTAAATGGGGATGGGGTGGAATGAGGAAAATAAGAAAAGTAATTTCATTAAGTACCATAACAACACAACACATGTGATATGTCTGTCAAAAAGTACTTATTTTGTATACCCCCAGCCCCCCCCCCATTTTTTTCGAGTAGTTGAGAATGAAATGAATAAGGAAATGAAACTAATGATTATAATCATTATCGTTCCCAACCAAATATCAACAAAGTACTTTAGACTTGTAAAAGTACTTTTTTCGTGTAGAATTTTTCCATTTTTTTTCTAAATCGAATTAAAAAATTCTTTTTAAATCTTAAAGAGAAAAATTATCACAATTTAATTTAAACTGCGGGACATCTACACAATTCTCTACAATTCTGTTGTCGTTATCAGTAATCAGTAATAAAAAATGAGAGTGTTCTCCCAAAGGTCTTTAGGTTGTTTGGGCAAGAGAAGAAAAGAAAAGAAAAAAAAAGATTTTCTTTTAGCCCAGGAGGTCATAAACTCAACAATTAATGTCTTTATGTGTTCGGAACAATGAAAATCAAAAGTACGAGTGTTGTTGTCGGTCTATTTGACTTTGTTTAATGATTTCTTCGAAATACCAACGTTAGACCACCCAATTAAATTTTTGAAATTCGAAACATAATTTGTTCCCTTTTTTTTTGGTATTTTTGTCACCATCGTTACTCGACACGAAAAGTAATTATTTTTTTGAAAAAAAAAAAGAAACTGAAACTGTTTCTCCTTCTAGCAATCCTATGCTTCTACTCCCACATAAAATATTTCTAAAAGAGGTTGCACTGCTACCACGACTACCATTTTTACTTCTTTTTCCTTTCGTTTAAGCAACGCAGCCCATTACTGTCTCATAATTTGTTTGTTGAACGTTAAATACGAGCAGACATCAGTAGTGTAAGCCGATACTCAATAAATGTCTTCAATTATTCGTTAGGACTCTACGATTTTTATCGATTCTTGGTATTCTCTCTCTCTATCCACTGAGGAATTCTTTTGTATTTCTTTTTATTCCTTTCAATATTTAATGATGATAAATAAATATTGTTTATAAGTCATTAGGGCCTTTGTCAGGGTAAAAGAGAAAAATTAATATTTAATGCGGGTGATTTTCTTTCAAATTCTTTAGCTAAAGGAGCGGGGTGTGTGTTTATTGTTGTTAAATACACCGAATGGTTTATAAAAGTAAATCACTTTGTGTGTGGAAATAAGGGAAATCTTTATTACAGTTCCTTACAATTCCAATTAATTGTACTTTATTGTTAAACAAATAAGTTTAAATTAAATAAACAAATATTTAGTACTCCCAGTTTAACCCTACAACGTATTCACCCTAGTATTGTAAACCACAGAAACCAAACAACATTACATTATGATTGTTCCGAATATATAAATGCAAAGAAAACTTAAAATTCATATCCCGCAAAAGTAATCCATTCTGGAACATCCTCTGAGCTGAATTATCGGTACAAGATAACGCCAATAACAATCATCATATCGTTGGTCTCATGTAGAAAGGCCCTAACTCACACTTTTTCGAAATTGATATTTTCTGTGATTCCAATGAGTATTTGTGTTAAATGCATTGGAATCACAAAAAAAATCAATTTCGAAAAAGTGTGAGTTAGGGCCTTTCTACATGAGACCAACGATATGCAGTTCAGCTACCACCACATATTGAGAAAATAATATGAAGAACATGCAGTATAACAATCCAAACACTTTCACAGAAAGTGTTGTTTCCAGGAAAAAAGGAAAGCAACCTTAATATTTAAGAACCTACCATTGGGTCCCTATCGAACCCCCTGGAGAAAAAAGAGAGCCCATTTAGGTTATCAATTACGCCAATTGTGACACTACAATCAATATTTAAGCCGGGAAACAAACATTTCCTAGAGGAAAACACCCCTAATTTCCTAAATTTATATTCGAAAGCTCACTCACTGATGTCAGCAGAAGAGAGGTCAGAAACCTTGGTCTTTTTATGACAACAACGGGTCACTAACACGCATGAAATGAAAGATAGTCCCTTGCTACTCCTTAAATCCATAAGCTCCTGCATTAGTTATTTGCCTGAATGCCAAGTCTTTCGTTACGTCTATGAAGACGGTCTCCTCCTTGTCCATACTTGTCCATTAGAGTCTAGCAAACTCACTGCCTAAACTGGAAGAACTTGATTATTAAAATTGAAGAGTCATAAACAATATGTATTAAATGCTGTGTGGTAGGCGAAATTTAATAAGTAGGGGGTCAAATCTGTAGAAGAAAGAGTTTGAAGAGTTTTTTTTACTTCTGGCGACTGCGAGTAAAGTAATTCTCGAATCGGTTGTTCGGATTACAGTGTCAAACTGTAGGTTCCACCACTCATAGATAAAATTTACGCACACAATATAGCTTATAATCCAATATATATTATAATCCTTATAATATTGGCCCTCTTTGAAAGCTCAATAGCTTGCATTGAGATGGCCCATACCGTAGTAAATGTATACGCCACTAATAAATTCTCCTCTATTCCGAAATTTGTAATCCATGTTTATCATTCAATCTGGCAACACTTTGAAAAGAATTGAAAGGACCATCCGTTGGCGTATTGACAATGCATTCGAGATCGTGAATGAAATTTTTTCCAAAGTATTATGGTCTGTGATCTCTTAGGATCAGAAAAGGTCTTCTCTTCTTTCATGTCAAGGTAGCTGCGCGATATTGGAGCAGTTTCTTCAGACGCTAGGTCCGAAGCTAGGTCCGAAGACCTAATATACATACATATATCCAAAACAAAGGCGTAGATATACACTGAGCGCCAAAAGTGAGTAAACACCACTGAAATAATTCATTTTCTTAGGATAGCGAGAAAAGTAAGCGAGAATAGTCGAATAAATTAAAAAAAAAACGTTTATTTATTACTTATAAAATGTTAAAACAAAAACAACAATTCATGATAAAGCAACTTTTTTTATACTTAAGAACAAAAGTGTTGACTCACTTATGGCGCTCAGTGTAATACAGTCCACTTGTAAACATTTATCAACATTATCCTCTCATTATTGTGTCTAGCTTATAAGGTAAAAGTTAATCAACTACTTTTCAAATTTCTTCTAAAGGGGTTAAAACACCACCACAATTTGCTACGAAATCTTAGCATTTTGATAACCAAATAAGCCTTTATCTCTCTCCCTAGCTGTGTTCTTCACCCTATCGGTAAAATTGTCTAAAGCCTTAAAGTTTATCCTCCTTTATTTCGATTGTATCTCAGATGTGCCCTTTATTATTGTTTGGAAAGTGTCTAGCATGACTCAAAAGTTCCCAGGTATTTAAAGAGCATACTAACGTCCATTTCTATATTCACAGTGATTACCGTGAACAAGTCTTTCTTTGTTGTATTGGATGTAATGGAGATGAATTTAGTTCATTGAGTCCAATACTTACTCAAGAGTTGAAGCTGCCTCAACTTGCTATTTTGTTCGTTCTTGATATTAGCCTTACCGAGTAGCAAAAGTGTTAGGTAGGTAGGTAGGTAGAGGTGGCTGCCCATCCAAGAAAAATTTTTCTTGGTGATGGACACACTTAGGTCGCATTGGGCTCATTGTGCTACCACAGTCATCCGTTGTCCCCTAGTCTCGAAACCATTCGGAGCTCCTGATGAATTGATTTAGGCTGCCAATGTCAATCTCTGACAGTTCCTCCAGATCATCCATGTAGTAAGTACCCAAGTACTTCCTTCTCCTTTGGCATGTACCCAGCAGATGAGGGACAGCCTCCTCTTCTTTCTCATCTCTGCAGCTTCTACAGAAGTCGTTAGCAAGTTGTCCAAGTCCAATGCGCCTCGCATGCGTACCCATAATGCAATGTCCCGTAATGACACCGACAACTACACTGAGCGCGCCTCTTTGGAGTTTAAGTAGACTCATTGTGCGCCCCTCATCCAGTCTTGGCCAGATTTTACGAGCCGTTCTACCCGTGTCCGAGGCCGCCCACCTGTCGTTGACGGAATCGACGATCGCATTATCAATTATGAGCTTGCAGATCCTCATTGGTATGCCCAGATGTGAGAACTCAGCGGTGAACTCGATGGTCGTGCCCCGCCTGGCAAGTTCATCTGCTCTACAGTTGCCCGGAATACCACTGTGTCCCGGTACCCATACGATATGGATGTCATATCGTTCCGCTATCTCGTCGAGATATCTGCGACAGCCGTACACCGTCTTGGAGTTCATCAGCAAAAGTGTTACTTGGTGCTTTTCTTGAAAGGGGAATGAAGCTTCTACTTTTTTTTATAGTTTGATTTCTGTTATATTCGAACATGGAATGTTGGGGCTTGTAATTAAAGATTTAAATCAAAGTTTATTAAGGACCATAATTAGTAAGATGTAATGGGGCAACCACTCTAGACTGTAGCGTACAGTTGATTAATTATGCATCTACCAGTGCATCTCTGTCTGAATCTCGATATTAATTTGGCTGCAACGTGTCACTGTTACTGTCTCCATCATGCTCTATTACAGCACGATAGACCAGTCTTTGTATTGAGAGTATTACAGAGCAGGAGTTGCTGCTGTTGTCCTCTTTTCCAACCAATTAAAAACAGTTTTGCAACTGTAGATTGACTTTGAGCATATCAAACACTTGCAAATTTTTTAACTGTAAAACACAAAGAAAAAAAATTTAATTTTCCAGGAATATCGTAACGTTAATTAAAGACGACCCTGTTTCAACTTAATACTGCGTCATCCATGTAATTCTATTCACATGTAATCCCTAATGAAATATTCTGAACACTCGCTTTCCTTCTTTTTTCGGTCAACTCTGTTTACAGTGTTCGTAATCCGTTGTTAATTAAAAGACCATAAACTTGATATTTATGGAAATTTATATCCCACTGTGAGGATGACACATGTACACAACACGTAGCCATATACACACACATACTGTTTAATTTGTAACCCCTAAAATTCTACTCTGAAATGTCTAAACATTCTGTAGGTTTTACTCGTATTTCCAATGTCTAACTTTTTTTTTGTTCCTTTTCGTTTGTTTAGTTATGGTTGCGACAACCAAAACGACAACAAAATTACAATTAAACTGTATGTGCTGCTGCCACTCACAACATTACACAACATCTGTTGAATACATGTTGCGTTTCAAATGCTGACTGAGTTGATGGTAGTTTTTCACATGGAAAATTAATGGATATTAAAATTAGAAGAAGAAATGAGAAAAATAGAAAGAAAAAAGAGAAAATGGAAAAGACATCAAAAAGAGATAAATTTTCATTATTGGTAATGCTGATGATATATGGCCATTTAAATGGCTCTAACTAATGCGGGTGTCAGATGATTTTTTTCTGTACTGAATCAAATGGATGTGTTTAATTTATGTTCATAACTGTTGATCTTTATGAATTTTAATTAAAAAGATTTATAAAGAATTTAGTTTGTTTAACAAAGTCAATAAGAATTTTGTGATTCTTTGAAATTATTTTTTTAGTGCTTTTCAATATAAAATTTTTTTTGTTTTTGTATTATTTGACTGAAATATGTTTGAAATTGTTGAAAATTTTTATTCATAAAATTTAAAGATACCGTGTCACTGTGTTCTTAAAATTGAAAACTTAAGAGTTTTCCCCTGTACGTAGCATTGTTGCCGCCTCAGGTGACAAAATTTTAGATGACATTTTAAATCAAATAAATTTTGAAATTTGTCTCTAGCCTAACAATATGAAGAAATGTGTGTAAAAACTTAGCTACAAGAGGATGCTAAAAAATAAGTATTCTTTTTAGAGACATAAATAAATAGCCGCATACAAATACTTGGATTGTCTAACCCCGGTTATAGCTGTAGTGGGCGTTAAGTTAGCACATTAACCATTGAAATTTATTTAAAATAAAACTTAATTTTTCATTTTGCAAAGTGGCACAAAATATTTATATATTTATATTTGATATTTAAAAAAATTTTATTTGAAAATATTAAATTCCTAAAGTTATTCTGATTCTGTAAGAAGCTAGGCCGTAATCCTGACTGAAGCTGAAGGGTTGTAATGGCCAATTATATATATATGTACAGCTGCGTGCAACTAATTAAGGACACGAAGCTTACATGTGAGCTTGAAGCAAAAAATACAAATGGTTGTATGATATTGTCAAAATTTGTCCAAGTTTAGTTAATTAAACTGTTAGTCGTAGAAAATAACTACTTATTGCGTCAAATAAATTATTATTTATAAAGCTGTGAGACATTTTTTTAAAGAATATTGATTTCATTCGTGCATATAATTAAGGACACACCGTAAACTTTATGAAAAACATTTATTTATTAGAAAAAAATGAATATTTTGTTGCAAAACCATTGTTGTCGATAACAGCTTGACATTTCCGAGGCATCGAGGCAACAAGACTTTCATATACACTGGTTGGAATGGCCTCCCAAGCTTTCTTTGTTTCGGCGAGCAGATCATCACAATTGCTTATTTTTACTGAGGTTACTTTGGTTTTTACAACTTGTCATAAATTCTCAATCGGATTGAGATCTGGACTGCATGAAAGCCAATCAAGTACAGCGACCGAATTGTTTAAAACCATTGTTTGATGTTATGAGCCGTATGCTTCGGGTCCTTATCTTGTTGAAATGTCCATGTTACTGGCATATTCTCGTCAGCATACGGCATCATTGCATCGCTTAGGATTCTTACATATTGGAACTTCTCCATGTTTCCGTCAATTCTGTGCAGCGGCCCAACACCGCGTGACGACATAGCACCCCAAAGCATAATATAACCTCATCCATGCTTTAAAGTGGCCCGGGTGTATCTTGGATCAAATTCTTTTAACTTTGGCTGGCGAACATATTTTTTTCCATCGGGAGAGAATCTATTAATTTTTGTTTTGTCCGAAAATAACACTCTTTTTCATTCCACAGCGGTCCAATGGCGGTATTTTTTGCGAACTCTATTCGCTTCTTCCGGTTACGCTCAGACAAAAATGGTTTCATTCGGGAAATTCTTCCAAAGAGCCCAGCTGCTCGCAATCGACGTTTTACTGATTCTTCAGATGGTTTTGCTCCATTTTCACCAAAGACTGCTATCCCAATTTCATTTGATGATTTATGCGAATTTTTTTTCGACTCGCGGACAATCAGTGCATCTTCACGAACTGTCGTAATTTGGCTTCTTTGTTTACGAGGCAGCTTTTCAGCTGTCGAATTTTTTCTGAAATATTGCACCGCTTATGGCAAGTTGTAAAAACCAAAGTAAGCTCAGTAAAAATAAGCAATTTTGATGATCTCTTCGCCGAAACAAAGAAAGCTTGGGAGGCCATTCCAACCAGTGTATATGAAAGTCTTGTTGCCTCGATGCCTCGGAAATGTCAAGCTGTTATCGACAACAATGGTTTTGCAACAAAATATTCATTTTTTTCTAATAAATAAATGTTTTTCATAAAGTTTACGGTGTGTCCTTAATTATATGCACGAATGAAATCAATATTCTTTAAAAAAATGGCTCACAGCTTTATAAATAATAATTTATTTGACGCAATAAGTAGTTATTTTCTACGACTAACAGTTTAATTAACTAAACTTGGACAAATTTTGACAATATCATACAACCATTTGTATTTTTTGCTTCAAGCTCACATGTAAGCTTCGTGTCCTTAATTAGTTGCACGCAGCTGTATGTACAGTGTTGGAAAAAATAATAGAAACGCATCAAAAAACGTTGAAAAACATCCCCATATCATTAGGTACCCGCCACCCTGTTTGACTGTCTTTTTTGTGCATTTTGGATCAAACTCTTTATCAAACTATTTATTATTTTACTTAAAAGAGGTACTGACCTTGGACTTCGAGCCTATTTCTTATAGTACTGCTTGTTACTGGAGCATCTAGTATATTTTTAACCCATTAGGTGGCTCAAAAAAATATTTTTGGAATGACGTACTAAAATTTGATCAAAACGCGTGGACGTTTTCCTCTTTCTTCCTCTAGTTTCGATATTTTTTGTATAGTGAATCACTTAAATACTTTATGTTTAGAACATTTCATTATGTGGGCTATTTTTCCAAGTGATAAGCCATCAGATTTTAACTTAAGGATAACATTACTTTCAGCATCAGTGGTATGAACACCTCGATTAAAAGATTTAAAACATACACTCAACACGAAAATTTTGCAAATGGTCCAAAAAAAAGTTATTTTAACTAAATTTTTACCACTTCTAAATATTTCATTTAAAAAGTTTATTTATTTTAAATTTAAACACGGTTTTAGAAAAACGTTTCTATTAATTTTTCCAGCTAAATTACGTATTTTCTTACTTTTTCCTGAAAACTAATAAATTAAAAGAGAAGAAAGCAATAAAGAAATCAAATAATAAAATCCCGTTACATTAGCAAGAATTTGACAGTAATTTCCAACAATAAAAGTTTATAACGAAAAAGTATACAACATTTTAATGATGAACTAGTAATCGTTTCTATTATTTTTGCCAACACTGTATGTATTCTGATCTAAGACCATCTTCAACTTCAGAGTTGTATTGTTACTGGCATCTTATTCTCCTGCCTTGGTTATATTTTTTCCAGTTGACATTATCAAAAAATTTATCAAAATTTATTAAATTGAGAAGAAAAAAAAACTTGCAAAATTTGCAATTAACAGAGCCTTGTTAACTGCTTAATAGTGACAATAAGTAGATTGTATATAATTCTCATTATTATCTTTGAATAATAATGTTAAAATGTAGATGATGTTTGGGTGTCTTAAATCCCAAAATTATTCCAGATATCCCACTACGTGCCACGCTTTGAAAGAGGATCTGCTTGGACTACCATTTGCATATAGTCGGGTGGGTGTACTATTTCACATAAATATGTTCCAAAATGGCCATTGATCTTTTAGAGAAATTTTAAAACAAAAAATTTATAGTTTCAAAGCCAATTTTCGCAATAACATATCACTTTATATGTGACTCCATATTGCTGATTAAATTGTTACGTTTTTACCCTTTTAAAAAAAGTTTAAAATTTGAGTTCGTAGATTAATATAGTTCGAATAAAAATAAATTTGTGTTTAGTTTTAAATCAATTCTTTATTGTTCTCACAATTCCGTGTGCCACCTTTCACGTCTTGACTTATACAAGAACAATTTTCTTTAATTGTTATTATTCTTTACACTCTTTCGCGTACACAATAACAATTGTTCAATAGATCTTTATAACAGAGATCTTCAAACCACAATTATTCTCTTCACACGCAACGTTTCTTCACATAAGACTGACTGAATTCTTCTCATCCCGTTGCCTGCTTTGTCTTGCCTTTTATATCGCATGGTAAACAGTCTGATGAATACTCTCGGAGGAGAATGACTGCCTTCGCGAAATATCTATAAATGTAAACAAGTTGTTTTCATTATTGTTATTTGTGTATTGTGTTTACATTTATCCTTGCGGTGTTGTTGTTGCTTGTTTACTTTGTTTATCTCCTTTTTTTATACACTGATGTTGTTGCTATATTTTTGCTTATTCGATGATCATGTAAACAAGTCCATTGTTTAGTTTTTGGAGCTTTTTTTTTATCATTTTTATAACACCATTTCCACTTTCGTAACAATATTAAGAGCCCTTGGAATTTTTCTTTGCATATAGTATGTGTAAACAAGTGGACTTGTTCAGATGGATACGATTAAACATCTAACAGTTCTCTGTTAAGGTAAAATTTTGTTTTGTTAAAAGAAAATTTTACACTGCTAACGCCAAATGTGGCACTGCTAAAATTTATTGATTGTGTTTTGGGTTTTCAAATACGAATTTATCTTCACGCACATTTACGATATACGATTTTAAATTCACAATGTTTCCTTATTACCAACCAACTATTAATCCTGGTAACTACTATCGGATTCAACTGTGACTTATTTTTGAGGCAGCTTGCCTCCTCCTTGTCCAGTTTCATCAGTTTGAAATCGCTGTAGTCTTCTAGCTAGTGTGTTGACATATTATACACGAACCCGTGTTTCAAAACGAAGTATGAAAAAATATTTCTTCTTCTCAGCAGTATTCTGCCAAAAAAAAAAAAAAAAAAAAAAATCCACGAAAAGTTTCTCAAAAATCTGTTGTTCGGAGACGACTTTAAACTACAAACCCCGCCACTCATTGACCAAATTAAAAGTTATGGTCATGGTTAATCAAGTTTCTATACAACAGAACATTCCATAGCGATTTTCCTTCTTTCTCATTAAAAAAACAGGTCCAGCAGCCATCATAGTTTGGAACAATTGTACCACACCCGCAATAAGCCTCATTGAATTCCTGCCAAGAAACTAAACAAAACTCAGATTATTTTCTTTGCCCGAGCAGATGACAGCATGAATGTACTTCAAATCCCTGTAGATCGTCTATATTCCGTTCTCTTCTCCCAAAAACTCCTAAACCGGAAGGTGTATGTCCAGGCAAATCTTTAACCTCCTAGTCATGTTACTACTTTCGAAATAGAAAATATCCTAAAGAGGCTTCATATTTAAATATGATGCGTTATGAAGCAATTGGAACTTGAATTCATTGATTTTGTGCTCACTTCCATAGTGGATCGGTGAACTGTCTGTCGCATTGCCTTAATTAAACAAGACTTTGTTTTTCGCCAAATGCGTTCTTTTTTAATCAAGTGTGTCCAAAAAACCATGGCTTTGTCTGCTGATGGTACTTTCTTCTTATGCTTTCTACACGATTTCTCCTAATCCAGATTATTGCTTTGACTGTTCCTTTGTCTAGGACTAGCATGTTTTTATACCTGTTTTATCTTTTTTGCTTTTCAGCTCTTTTTTTTGCGGTAAAGCAACGCCAAATTTTCTCTTTTAGAACATTTGAAGAAGACAGCTGTTTTTTATTTAATTACGAGCAAAGTTGGCAGCCATTTTGTTCAAAGTTTTCTAATTGTTTTCTTTTGCTATATTATTGCCCACCAGTGTACGGCATATCCTTGTCACTTTTTTGTGATTGAGTCTGAAAAAGGGAAATAATTTTTTTTTTGTTCACAAAATATATTTGTTTTGTCTCATGTCTAAATAAAAAAAAATTACAAATAAATTACAAAAAAGCTTTTAGAATTGCTTTTAAAGTGCAATGTACGTAAAGGAGTGCATTCAATAAATTACAGAGCATATAAATAAAAATAATAACAATGACTGTTAGTGTGGTTTCTGTATTTTATAGTGGTCGCTCAAACATTTATTTACTCTAAGTCAGGTGGTGCAGCTCAAGATAATTTATATTCTACTTGTTGACTGAGATCTACGGCTCTTCCAATATAGTAATTGCAAAGAGTCTTAACATCCAAATTTTAGCAGCAAGGTTAGCGACGTGTTTAGCAGGCAACTAGGCAAAGTCAGATAGATATGCTAACTTCCTAGGATTATTGAAAGTAATACAAAGCATAGAAAATAGAATAACCAACAGAGAATCAATTCTTTTCCACGTCTGCTATTCTATCTCTACCGTGTGATGTTATTTGTATAATTTTTTTTTTGTGTTTGTTGTTACATTTGTATGTTTATTTAAGAGTACATTGTACTTACAATATTGGTAACATTACTTACCACATTTTGTAACGTTTTTTTATCTTTTTTTTTCTGTTTTGTTTTTGTTTTATCTAGAAGTTGTTTGTTGTACTGACAGTTGCTAGTGTTGCATCATTTATAGAGACAACATCGACAGAATATACAGGATGAATGACTGTCTATTATCCAATAGTTCGACTGCCTTCGGGCAACTTGTACACGCGCATGTATTGGTAAATAGATGGACAACATTAATATCGTAGAGTAGCGTCTGGTCCAGTCTAAAAGCAAACAGAAAAAAAGAACAGAAAAAACATGTCATTTTTCTGTAGATTAGAATGCACAGACGTTTTACATTTTATAAATTGGATCACATGGCGGCTCATACACAAGCCACAACGTCAACACTAGCTAGCAACACTTCTGCACACAGTCATCGACCAGCAATAACATGTATGTTGTTCCAATATATGCAACACAGTGTTATTGTTATTGTTTTTTGGTATTGTTTATCTATGAATATTGCATGGGAACGAACAGGATAAATTATTTTGACGCCACCATCATTAGTTTTGAGTCAGAGCGAAGCGATGGTCTTTTCTTAATGCCCTACCCCTTGCTAGGTGGTGATAGTAGTACACTGTGATTTATTCGAAATATTGCAAGATTGTTGGAAAACTGGTCCTAGAACGGATTACAGTCTTTCAAAATTGCTTTATGAGTAGAATAATGGACGTCTGTTCTTTTTTCCTACAAACAAACGCAATTGAAATGCTGGTCTCTGTGTAGTAAGTGGAAATCCCATTATCATAGAGCTGTAAAGTGTTCTTTGCGTTTGCGTCTGTTTTCCGAGACCTTCAAAAGGATCATGTGCAAAGCAACTCTCTCTTCCTTCTCTCTGGCCTCCCAAGGGATTAAGATTTCGATTCCATTGTCAGTTTTGCTAAATCATTAGCAGGTTATTCCATAGTTTATCCAATTCATCTCCATTTTCTTCATCTTATTCCTTTATAACAAGAATTGTATGTGATTTTCCTCATAAGGAAAGTTGTTTTCGGCCAAAAAATTCTCAGTATGTAAGGAGTTCCAAACAACTGTTTACAATTTTCGTTTTCGGAGAGATGTCTGGAGAACATCATATAGTAATCAATCGGCCAGAAGATTGGCGGCTTCAACTTAGTTTGTACCGGAGGGCAGCATTTTCATGCTTACCTCCAACTCAAAGGTACACTGTGTTATTGCCATTGATTCTTATAAATTTTTATTTGACTGTTTACCTTTACGACTCTCTGTCTAGACAAAATTCAACTTTCGCTGCATAATTTGTGAACCACATAGTCGAGGTCCTCCAGCTTTGTTTTAAACCGCGGGACATTCCCCTTGGTGCCGCACACTGTCGAAAACAACGTAAAGCAGCACTGTTGATAAAACACTATCTTGTCTTACACCAGCTTAAATAAAGATTGGTCGACTGACACTGAAATTATGTAAGACGCGATAGCTAGCATTCGTGCTATTTTTTTTACCCATAAATAGTAAGTCTTCACTGTCATAACACCTAATGATGTAAGAGTGGTCTGACTATCTTACATCAGTACTAGTAAGTCGAATGAAAGTAAGCCGGAAAGTCTTTGGTATTTTAGATCATCGCTAATAGTTTCTATGGTCCAAAGGAACCTATCAGTTTGTCATCACATCTAACTGCGTCTCTTATTTACAGCGTTTGCCTTATTCATCCAAAAAGCAATGCTGCGGTGTAGGGTATAGAGCAGTCGACTGTTATGTTTTTAATTTTTTTCTTCCTCTTTTATTGTGTTTCATGTCAACACTTTTAAATTCATTTTATATCGTCCTATACCATGCCCGTTCCCTCGATCTGTTTGCTCTTTAGCTAATGGATTGACTCGTTGAAATGTCAGCAATATATGTAGCTTCTTCCGTCCTTTTTTTCCTTTCTTTTTTCTTTTCTTTTTTCTTTTTATTTTAAATATTTGTTTTAACAATGAAATTGACTTTTTTTAAGTAAAAAGTGTGAAAATTCGGTGATTGAGGAATTTCCAGGAAACTGGTATTTTTATCTTAGCGCTTACTCTTATAGGAGGTGTTTGCTTAGATTATACAAAATATTTCAACTGATATTCTTATCGCAATATTAGAACATAATGGCGGAACATTTTAATATTTACTTTCTTACAATATTCTCAGAGAAATGTGATTTAAAAAGAAAGCAATTGAAAATTATATGTAGTAATACAATGGTTCACTATAAGAGAAAATAACAAAATTCCTACGGTGACATTTTTAACATATTGACAATCCTGTCATCAATCAAATTTTTTAACAGAGTACGTACATACATACATATGTCCACATGTAGGTATTTTTTTAGAGCCCTTTAAGCATTAAATTTTATGTATAAAAATACCAAAAGTGAAATTCGTTCGTATTTTGAGTTATCCAAACATTTATTTTTATAGAAAAATTACGTTTTTCAAAAAAAATTTCTAATGAAGTATTATGTTATCGAAAACTTTGCTATTAAAAATGTGTGTTAAAGAAAATTCATTTTATCATAAACTATTTGTCTCCCGAAAAATTTATATGGGAAATTTATATCACCGATAAATGCTATATTCTCTTCTATTAAAATTACCGAAAAATTTTCTACAGAAAATTTAAGTTATCGAAATATTTTCTAAAGAAAATTTATGTTATCGAAATATTTTCCAAAGGAAATTTATGTCATCGAAATATTTTCACACAATAAATTTATGTCTTCTGAAAAATTTCTATAGAAAATGTCAAATTCTCGTTTGAGAATTTTCTCTCAGATTATGTTATCGAAAAAGTTTTCATAGATTAATCTTTTTCTGCAACTTAACTTAGTACATATTTTGTGAAATATTTTATTTTAATATTTTGAATTTGATACGTTATCGAAATTGAATGTTATCGAAATTTTCTATAGATTTTTTATTAAAGTGCAGCACAGTCAACCCTCTTATAACGCGGTGAGTGCGTACCGCGTTGTATGGAAACCGCGCTATAAGAAACACGGATTTAACCATACAAACCAGGCTAATTCGGAGCGCGTTCTATGGAAACCGTCTACCGCGTTGTATGGAAACCGCGCTATAAGAAACTCGGAATTAGTACAAATCACATCATTCGTACCGCGTTATATGGAGACCAAGACAAGACAAATTATAAATTATTATTATAAGGATTGATAAACTGAATTTAAAGATTGTTTTCCAACAAAAATGAGAAAGACTTTTGTAAAAGTACGTGAATTTTCAAATTTCATCCTCGCTGTCAGATAACAGTTGCAGAAAAATTTTTGGAAAAACTTGGTCATCAACAAGTACAATGAGTTAAATCGACCTCCGGGTACTATACTTGTCTCAGGTGCCAGGTACACGTCCTCTAACCTAACCTTACCTGGTCACCAACAAAACGTTTGAACTGCGAAAGAGCTCTGAGGTGATTGAAACCGATGTCGTAGACGGCTATAAGGTAAGCTGGCATATTTATATAAACATGTTGTATATATCTCTACTGTGCTTTTGTGTCGAAAATAAAACTGATATCAAACCCTCTTACAATATCTAGTTACTAGTGTCATCCACAGGCTGTGTGGAAGAAATTTATGGGATGTTGTCGAACGGAAACCGTGCTGTAAGAGTACAGCGTTATAGGAGGGCTGTCGCAATTTTAGCGCCCCGTTATGTGGAAAGCGCGTTATATGGAAACCTCGTTCTGAAGGTAGCGCGTTTTAGGAGGGCTGTCGCAATTTCAGCTCCGCGTTATATGGAAACCGCGTTTTGAGATTACCGCATTATAGGAGGGTTGACTGTACAAGATTTTTATTGATTAACATTCAAATATATGTACTTTTAGGTTATCTAATAGAATATAAATATCCTGCAGAACACAATCTGCTATCGAGGCATATAATTGTTACATAAAAAATGTTTCAATTTTTTTTTTTATCGAAATTTCTGATTTAAATTTAAAAAAATTCTGTAGAATTACAGCTAAATTATATTTAAATAATTAGTAATTGTATACACAACTGTTATATTTTATGTAAACATTAAATATGTACATATATAGGGTCCACAAACAATTTTTTATAAAAAATTTATGTTATCGATAATTTTTTTTTTTTATAAAAACCACTGTATAGAAGCACTTTTATAGAGCCATTAAATCAAATTTAGTTGCGTAAGAAATAGAATGAATATTCGTCTTTAATTTCTCTTGGGACTTTATATATAATTTGTATATAGAATCTGCACACATGTTATCGAAATATCTTTTTTTATAGAAAACTTATTTAAAAAGAAAATATCTTTAACCAAAACTAACCTTATTACCGCAAAATTATTTATGAATATTTTATACCTACATATGTATATCATTATTGATAAATTGAAACAAGTCTTGTTATCGATAAACAGTCTTATTTGGTATAGACTAACAACTATATACAAAATAACTAATAACTATGTAAAATTAATAAACTTCAAAATAAACCATAATATCAAACAACTTTCTAAAAAAATATTGGTTATCGATAAGTTTTTAATACAAATTTAAAGTAAGTTGTAAAAAAACAAGTGTTTTTTATATTAAATTTTGACTTTGATAAATATTGCGTCGAAACATTGTTTTTGATAAATATAAACGGCAACTTAATGTTGTTGACAAATTTTCTAAAGAAAACTCTATCGAACACTTTATACCGATTAATATTCTAAAACCAACTACAGGTACATGTTTTTGATCAAGAAGCTTTTTGATTAGAAGCTTTTTATTTATCGATAATAAATTCAAAAAAGATCCATGTTATCAAACATTTTTCTATAAAAACTTACTTACTGATTATAAAAGCTATGTTATCGATTAATATTGTCGCTTAACCGATTTAAATCATTCTAATAAAGTTTTTGTGTTTGACCCATATTTTTTCCGATTTTTAGTATATTTCGGTAAAAGTACTTACTTTCTCATTTTGTAAAACTTTAAATTGCTTAATTAGTTGCAAACCTTGTTATTTTATGTGCAAGGAAAACTTTATTTTCTTTCTCTCTTTTTCCCGTTTTCTCTCCCTCCCTCTGTCTTTACTTTTAAAAGTTTATTTTTATGCTTATAAAACCTGCACCACATTAACCTTCATTGTACGTAATTATGACCTCAATATACACGAATTGTGTTGGCAGCAGAGCAACTCTTGACTTGGCAATAAGAATTTTAACAAATTAATAAAGAGCTTAAAACTAATTGCCAACATTACGGAGAAAATATGCTTTTATGAGGCTAAAATGGAAAATAAATTCTGTTCTGTTCTTGTTGTTTTCTTTTCTGTTCTCCGTCTTCTTCTTCTTTTTCATTCGTTGAACCCCTCAGGCATTCATTTGTTGCTTCCTGTAGATTATCACCTTTACCTGTCTGCATATTTAGCCTGCAACTGCAACAAAAACAATAACATGCTATTCAAGTGAGTCACTCACTCACTATACCTCACCTGGTGTAAAATGAAACTTTAACTATAAAGAGAGAGACAGAGAGAGAGAGAGAGTGAGAAAGAATAATCATTTAATAAGCTTATTATCTGGACTTAAAACAACAGCCATAATAGCGAACGATAACGATAACTTGAAAGTATGAAAAGGAGGTGGCATAAGAACTAAAAGTTAAATCATGCAGAATGGTGGCCCCATTTCTGTGTGAACTACGACGCAAAGATGACGACAACAACAACGAATATCATCTTCTCTTTTCATTCACAATCTTCGATTAAATAGTGGAAATACGCTCTAGCAAGTCATTCTGCATGGACTTAAAAGATGACAATGTTAGTATGTACCACGAATACATATCTTCTCAGAGATTTATGTATGTGTGTGGCATGCTAGTATGCTGTTGCATGGAATTGTTGATTCTTTTAATACCCGTAAGCTATAAAATCCGAGTACTAAAACACACTATCATTTGCAAAAGCTGCAACCATAATGAGGACGGCACAAGATGATGATGATGGCAATGATGATGATGGTGATGACGATGACGATACACAAGATGTGAAATTGCATCTTGTCTCTCGTAAAACAGTATGATTTCGTCGTATCATATGTTCTTTTGCAAATCATATCCCATTTTTAATATCCCTGCAAATCGGATGCACTGGCATATAAAATAACGTTGGAGTAAATGAAATAACGTGGCATCTGTTTTATTCTGTATGGATTACATTAACAGAGGATTTCTCTCGCGAAACTGATAAAGCTGCTGTATGGTTGTAAGCTTTGGCATCTAGGTGTAATAGCAGAACTTTAAAAAGGAAATTGAAATATAAAAAAATTGAATACAACTACAAGAATATATCACGGGCAATTTTCAAGGAGTCTGCGCTTGAGGCCTATTGTGATACCACAGTTTTAAATTTTTCCTTTATCACCGCAATCATTAGACGCTTCTAACGGTTCACACTGCCAATTTCCATGCCTAATAGTTCGTTTAGATCATCTATGTGGTAGACACGAAGCATAGTGCTGGGCATGCAAGCAGTAGGTGAAGAACAGTGTCCTCCTTTTCCTCGTCTCTACAGTTTTTTTCAGAAATTGCTTGGCAAGTGCCCAAGGGCAAAGCGCCTTGTGTAAGTGACCAGTAGGTTAACTTAGGTTAGAGGACGTGTACTTGTCGAATTGACCCATTGTACAACGTCCTAGTTCCTCACACCACTTATGTTGTGTGTGTTAATTTTATACATGGGTGGTGAGACCTACAGTTTAAAGTCGATTCCGAACGACAGATTTTTGAGAAAACCTTTCATGGCAATTTTACTTGCTCTCAAAGTTTTTGCCAGAAATCTGCTGAGAAGAATACGCCGAAGAAATATTTTTTCATATTTTCGATTTGATGTCTGACCTGGGGTTTGAACCGTGGCCTTACGTCTAATAAGCCAACACACAACCTACTAGACTACGGCGACTGTAGCCAATAGGTGTAGAACAGTGTCCTCCTTTTCCTCGTCTCTACAGTTTTTTCAGAAATTGTTTGGCAAGTGCCCAAGGGCAAAGCGCCTTGTGTGAATGACCAGTAACGACTCCAATTGCCACACCAAGCGTACTCTTTTTGGAGTTTAAGCAGACTTTTCGTGCGTCCTTTAGATTTTCTTTACCCAGTCTTTGTGCACCATTTAGCTCATGTCCGAAGCCGACAATCTGACGTTAATAGAATCCATGTTTTCGTATTGCCAATTATAAAATCAATGATTGCATTACATCAGATATTGTGCAGCCCTTGCGCTGACCAACTTCTTCCTCTTCCCTGATTTTGGTAGAACTTGGTCAGTACAAGGACTGCGTTCACCCGTGGCATCACAACTGGCCGCTATGCGTGCTCATGTGAGCTTTGTGATATCAGAGCCACCACTCTGACCTAAACCTAATGAGTTGATTCGAATCATATTCATAATTTCTGATACTTATACGCATTCATACTTATTTTAATGTCATACTTATACTACTCATATTCAAAGTTTGAAATACTCATGGTACTCATACTTAACAATATGTATGATGTTCTTGATTTCGACTCTCCATGACTCATCGTATACACGAATCACAAACTAAGTATGATTCGCGTACGAACACTACAATACTCACAAGAAGGTTGTGTGTCTGCTCTGCTTGCTGTCTTTGTCCTTTTTGTTTATGTGTCTTTCTTCTTTTTTTGTAAATGCAACAACAATTAAGACTCTAAATTTTTATGAGTGATTTGAATCACTCGAATCATTTATGAGTATTATAAGTATTTTTCTAAATTTACGAATCTGAATGAGTAGGCGTATGAATCAAACATAGTACGAATGTTATGAGTTTGATGTCAACGTTGTACTCATACTCATTGCAACCTGGACTTATAAATCAACGTTGTAGTGAGTACGAATGAATCAGAGTACATAGTTCGAATTCAACACTGTTGACTCACTCATACTCAAAATTTCATGAGTACTTATGAGTAGCGAAAAAGCGATCCATTGCTGATCTCTGCTGTACACCTTGCAGCAGTTCATTACATTGAAATTTATTGTTTCGATTGCTAGTCGGCGGCTGTACCGTCTGGAGGATATTTGCATCTTTAATAATCCTTGCCGCAATCTGTATTGTCGATACGTACGCCACCATTAAGACATCCTAGTGTACTGGTCTGTTCTCGGAGAAAATTCCGCAACTTTACGAAGTGCTTTGTACCATCTTTTCAAAACTCTTTATGGAGAATAGAAGATTTTCTGAATTTCTTCGAAAAATTGTATCGCTTTGTCATGTGGTCACTCACTACTGCCGATAGTCCCAAATTATTACATACCATGCCAATCGGTTTCGAAACTAAGACGCAAAGTTTTAAATTTCTGTGTTATTTCTGTTTAACTTCAACCATTAATTCCTTTAAAGTCCTGCTGCCGCACTAAGCATGCATTTTCATTTGTATTCTAAGAATATACACACAGTTACTAAAGTATACATACGGTTAGCAAATTTCAGAAATTTTTTAACCAAGACCTTCTTAAAATCGAGGAAAATTGTCAGACAATTATAAAGATTTTCAACGAAAACGGATTGGTTAAAAAATTTCTGAAATTTATTAATCGTATGTATACTTTTGTGGCTGAATGTATATGTGAATGAGTAAAAATTTCTCACTTTTTTCCATTAAAATATGCTCCAAAAACTCTCGCATTTTACTGATTTTATCTCAACGAAGTAGATAAGGAAACTGATGCTGAAACTTCAAGCACTTGGAGAATTAAAACATGCTTTAAAATTGTAATCTTCTTAAAATATTCAAAAGTAATAAAAATGATTAAAATCTTGAGTAAAACAAACTTTTAAAATCGACCCGCTTTAACTCAATAGATTGAAGATTAAAAAGAAAATTTTTAAATGGTATTTGGGTCTACGGCTGCTGCAGCACTTAATTTTTCCCACTTTTTTGTTTCCATTTTTTCCGTTTTTCAATTACTACCACCGACACCCACTTACATGACATCAGCAATTGCTTTGATGATGATGATGATGGTGTTGATGATGAGCCAAGCATACATATGATGTTGACAATGATGGATTCCATAGCAGAGACGGCCTATCAATTGTCATGATTTATCTGCCTTGCATTTCTAAATTAAATTGACACATTTTAAGTTCTTTTTCTGTGTGTGTGTGTGTTTTTATTTAAGCGTAAAACCGTATCTAAAATTCAATTGCGTTTAACATCATCATACACTTGTTATTCAGTCTTCCTCTTACTGCAAATGCGCTGTGTGGTGGTGTACATTAACACTTCCAAACAAAAGAAGAAGAGAAAAAAAATACTCGGAATAAATCACAATAAATTCTGGAATGAGTAAGTGCTTGTGTAATGAAACAAAAGCAACAAAAAAATATGCTTTTTAATGGTCGTTTTTAAAATGCATTTGCATTGTTGCCAAATAATTATGTATAGACGAACGAAATATATTTGTTCTCTTTGTTGCAAATGCAACAGCCAGCATTAATTGTAATAAAACAAAAACCCAGGCAACGAGAAAAAAAGAGTTCCTTGTCTCATCATCAGCATCGCGATTATCTGCCGCATTTGAGAGTCAGCAGCAAATGCATCATCGCCAGCATTTGTAGGCAAACTGGAATCGTCATGAATATCTCATTCGTGTGGGACTTATATTTCTTTTTTTTTTGTTTTATGGACTTAAATGCCATTATACTGAATGTATGTATGTACAGAATTACTGTATGTGGTTTAGTCATTCCAAACAGAGCTGGAAAAATATATTTTCTAACATTCTAGAAAGCCGTTCTATCCGCTTTAAAAGGCTCTATCGAGTTATGTTTATAAATAGGCATCCAATCAAAAAAATAGCCAATGTTCGGGTTAGGTGTGTCAATTTTATCACGATTTTTCTCTTGCGAAGATCTTTCATTTCAATTAGTTGCTCTCAAAGCTTTTACCCTAATGTGTCAGGGGTAAGGTTTGAACACAGTGCCAGCACACTATTCCCTAGTGCACTGCGTTGCATTTCTATAAATACAATATAGTTTGGTATAATTTTGTAAGATATATATAAAGGAGAACAGTTTTACCTATTGTATATGAAATAGCAATGACTGTAATTAATAAAAAATATAGAACAATCCAGTTTTTCTTTATTATACTACCAAAGAAAATTTTAACAAAAGTTGTTAGTGTTTCATAACTATAAATACAATTAACTTAAAATACAAAAATTCAAAGAAATATTAGATTTTAGTATTGCGTGATCAGACATACTATCGACAAGATTTTTTCTCATTTCCTCCGTTCTTGATATCCAGGCATCAATAATTGCTTCTTTAAGATAGCAAAACACTTTCATATTGCCGGTTATCAGCATAAATTTTACGTGCCAATATTCCCCAAATATTCTCAGTTGGATTTTGATCTGGGGAACATGCGGGCCATTCAAGTACTTCGATATTTTTTGAAAATAACCATCCCTTTGTCTGACGACTTACATGTACAAACGCATTATCTTGTTGAAGAATATAATGTTCTTCATTGTTGCTTTCTAAAAAAGAAGAATTAATTTTTGTACTTGGAAAGGCCAAATCAAGCATACTGTTTGTACAGAAAGCTCCCCAAACCATTAATGAACCGCCTCCGAAATTTCGTTTTGAGAAATATCGTGGAATATCGTGGAAATATCTGTTGAAACCATCTGGGCCATCAAGATTGAATTTTTTCTCATCAGAAAAAATTACCTGCCAAATAAAAGTGCAATTTAGTCTTACCATTAACATAAGTTTTTGACCTACCTTTCTCCAGGGTGTCAGTAGGTTTCCTTTAGGAAATTCAAGGCGTGCGCTTTTGTGACGAGGTAACAATCTTGGCACGGACAAGAGTTTTTGACGAACAATGGTCTTCGAATTCTTAAGGAGTCTACTTATGGTTGATTTTGACACTTTTACCTGACATTCACTTATAATTTGTTTGAGACTTTTCGTCAAGTAGCTGGCACAATTTAGTATTTTTCGCTTATCTCTTTCAGAAAGCTTTTTTTCGGGCCACCGCATTTCTTTTTACCATAAGACTCCGGATTTTTTAGCAAAATTTGTAATGACAACATGTGAACGGTTAATTTTTCGTGCAATTTCTCGGAAACTTAAACCATTTTTTAAATAAACTGAAATTTTACCTTTTTTCAAAATCAATAAGATATGGACCACGAGGCATTTTACTTAAAATTGTTTTAAATTGCAAAATAAAAATAAATAACTGTTCTATTTTAATTTTTTAGCTATTCTTCTTTGTTTATCGTAAAGTGTAATTATAGTTATGAAACACTAACAAAATGTTAATGCACAATTTCTCTCTTTTTCTTTTGGAAAATAAGATAATATAATAATAATAAAAACTATTCTAACTTTAACAGCTATATCAAACAATCTACTGTTATTATAGTAATGCAACGCAGTGTATACTGTAGCCTGTCTCTGTCACTCAGAAGTGTTCAAATAATGTGACGAGATAGTGTGGTGTCATGACTAAGGAGCTTGTCTACAAACCTACATAACATATATACATAATTGGTCATTACAACCCTTTAGTAAGGATTACGACCTAGTTTCTCACACCACTTATGTTGTATGTGTTAATTTTATTCATGAGTGTCGGAACCTACAGTTTAACTTCGACTCCGAACAACAGATTTTTTAAAAAACTTTGCATGGCAATTTCATGCCATGAAAAAATGGGATGAGAGTAAGTCGCCGAAAAAGTATTTTTTCGTATTTCGTTATATTCAAGATGTCTGACCTGAGGTTTGAACCGTGGCCTTACGTCTAATCCAACACACTACAGTGGTGGCCATATAATTAAAACATTATTTTGATCTCTCATTCGTTCTATTTTTTTATCATCTCTTAATTTTTAAAGGGACTTTTGGAATGATAAGTTTGATCTCTTTTACAATTGATTACTTCTTTATTTTCTTATTCTATTCTATTTCCAAAATAAAACGAATAATTTACTATGTACGAATGTTTTAATTATATGACCACCACTGTACATCCTACTACACTGCGGCAACTAGTATACTGTAGCTGTCCTCTGTCACTCAGAATTGTTCAAATAATTCAATGAGGTGGCTTGGTGTAAGTATTAAACTGCTTGACTGCAAACCTAATAAGAAAAAATTCCACCCTGGTTCTCGAATATCGAAAAAATTTAGAGGTTATACTTTCTACCTTACAAAACTCGTTAAGTGCGGCTCACTTCAGGGTTTTCTGTTCTCTTTAAATGTGGAATAGATCCACAAAAATATCAAAATTTGTTTTGTTTCCTAGGAAATATAACCTTACAGACTGCGGCAAAGTCAACAAAGTTTAAAATGCCTGTGGCATATCCTCGATATCCTATCGATTTTTATTTTAAATTCTGTTAAACACTTAACAGTTTTCTGTTAACGTTAACATTAGGTTTGTTAAAATTTGTTTGTATTTATTGGTTATATTGGAGTTTATCTTCACACATATTGATGGAGCTGAAAACCTTCTTCACAACCGGCCAATGCAAGACAATAGTTAAACTTTCTGCCCGTCCGTTGCGAGGTATCTGTGATACAATGTAGTAGTTGTAAGATACTAGACTACCTTAGATAAGAATTTGCCGTCCATCCAGATGCTTTATGCGATTTGAAAATTGTTTACCCCTGGAACAATAGGCTACAGAACAGGTTGAACTCGCCAAACTTCTGGTCCTCTTAGACATACTAAGCCTTTAGAACCTTAATACTCTGTGCCTTTTAAATATATGGTCCTGTACAACTCTCTAAACCGGTGCTTAGATACCTTTATTCCAAGCAGTGACTACTAGAACAGGAAGTTTCCTTGAAATTCTCTGGAAATATGCATCGATGGATCGAAATTAGAAGGGAAAACGGTCCACTGTTGCATCACTGCAGTGTTCTCCAGGAAGAAGCCACTGTTATCGACTTGGTTCACTATATGGTCTCTATACTGCTTATTATGGAGGGAAGCACCTGTGATGTGTGTATTGATGGATTTGCTGCTAGGAACTCGTGCAGACTTCTGAATTGCTCCAGTGTTTTTAGTACATTATGTATGTTCTTATGGGACACTTTTTCCTTCTCTCCTCGCAAAATTTCTACAAAAGTTGTCGAAGAAGAGGAAGGGATCATTACCTAACCTCCTTCCAAATATTCCATTCTCGAAGCGGCACTTGTTGAGAAAATGAGCAGGATTCCTCTAGAGCTGAGTGTTTGTGCCGTTGTTTCTAGGCAACGGCAAATGGCAACCATAACATTCTAGATCCTGTATAGTGGATTAATCACCTGCCTTGCTGATAAAATTTGATTAATGAAGGCGAGGAAAATGCTTTCTAACAGCCATATGTTCCTTAAAGAAACCAAAAAAATATTCTTTAGCTGCTCTACCGCATCACATCTTTGAGTCATTCATTAAAACTGCCAAACGAATCGACTAAAAAGTTAATCCACTGTCTGTAAAAGTAGGCAGAAGTCTTCTGTATGTTAAGCTTAAATTGAATACCGAACAGAAAATATCGTTTATTTGATTCTTAAAGGTGTTTGTTTCGGAATTTGGGCCAGAAGCATAACGTTCCGATGGTTCCAGCTGCAGTTAACATACTTTATGACCTCGTAGTTGTCTTACGAAGGTGGGCATATTGTAAAGAAGACAAAAAAAACATTTTCATGTGTGATTAATGACTGGAAATGTTCGCTAAAAGCCATCAGATCAAGAAAGCCAGAGAATTTTTGTTGTGGAAAAAGTTTTCAACCACACACTACGCGCTAAGCGAGACATGAATTTATTGAAACTCATATTTTTTTATGCTTTTAAAACGTAGTTTTCTTTTCATTTATTTTTTTTTTATTCTTTATTTTGCACCAGGCGGTTTGTCACAAAACTCATGTTTTCATGGCTTGACATTTATGTGACAGACACAGAACTCACGGCTTTTGATGTGATGGAGATGATGACAATGTTCATGATGTGGCAGATGGTGTGATTTTTATTACACCGAAGAAGAAGAAGAAAAGCCACAAGAAAAGTTGTAACAGGAAGGGGGGTGGGTGTAGCTAGAGGGTGGGGTATTTTGAGGGAGACATTAGTATTTTAATAGAACTGTTTGGTTTGCCAATGGTACGGGGTGTTCAGTTCAGTTCATCACAACATAAAGTGAAATGGAGTGAAATGTAATGACTTGAAAAGGTAGAGAAAAATAATGGAAAATAATTTGTTCATAGGCGTCGCATAAAAATTAATTTCAAATTTTCTATTCTGAAGCTGTGGCTTTTATGGCAATTCGTGTCACTTTGTCAAGGGTTTGAGCAAAACGCGGCAATGAATGATATTCAAGCCTTGATTTATTATTTTAAATTGCATGACAAATTTGTTGAAAAAAAATTAAAATAAAAAAACCAAAGAAATCGAAGAAAGATGCAAACAAAATGAATGTTAATACAAAAAAAAAATCGATTTACGTTTGACTTTATTCTTCTTCAATGTTTTGAACGAACGATGTTAAGGCAGAGCAAAGATTTCTCTTTAAACGTATTATTGCAACGATTTCTACTTCATTTTTTTCTTTTTTTGCCTATTTTTGTTCGTACAAAACAATTCAATGAACGAAGCTCAAAAGTATGGAAATATTGTAATAATTACAATAACAATAACAATTATAATCATTATCATTATCATTATTTGATTTGATTTGATTGCATGTTTGCATGCATGCACTTTGCACACAAAAAATGTCTAAAAATGAAGTTGGATTCCAACCTATGTATGTACATAGGTACATATGACTGGCTGCATGACTAGTTGAATAGATGGATGGATGAATGTATGGATGGCTGGTTGGTTGGTTGGTTCGATGGTTGGATGAATGTATGGATGGCTGGTTGGTTGGTTGGTTCGATGGTTGATTGGATAGATGGTTGATGATTGTTGGTTCATTTGTTTTTGCCATATCTTAAGCATGTGTTACGATGTGTGTCTGTCCCAAACCATATCATTTCGCCGCTTCATAGTCATACAAATTATCGGTTGTTCTAAATTTTCAAATTCATTTATAGGCCATACGTACACACAATATATTTTTTATTTTTATTGTTTACAAAAGGAAAAACCACAATTTGTGTAAAGCAATAAAATAGTTTTCGAAATCGAGAACAAAATAATTACGATCAATCAATATCATATCATAGAGCAGACAACATGATATTATCGTAGAACATAATGACATTGCAGCAGTAACAGCAGCATATAATTCGAAGACTTTTTAATAAGCTAGTCACTTTGATTTCAAATAATTTCTTTAGTTTTCGTATCTCTTTCAAAAATTGTGATTTGACTTGGTTGTTTAAGAAACGAAAATATAAAAAAAATATTTCTTCAGCGATTTCCTCTCAGCAGATTTCTGGCAAATACTCTGAGAGTAAAAAAAAATTGCCACGAGAAGTTTCTCAAACAAATCTGTCGTTCGGAATTGACTTTAAACTGTAGGTCCCACCACTCCTGTACACCCAGTTACTAAATTAAACGTACGGTTAAAAAAAATTACCGAAATTTTTTAACTTATCCGTTTTCGTTGAAAATCTTTATAGTTTCCTTGATGTTAAGACGGTCTTTTGCATTGGTTGAAAATTTCTGAAATTGAACTGAATTGTGGCCCTGCACAGGCCCACAAAGGTATGCATCCAATTTACAAATTTCACAAATTTCTGAATCAAAGCAAAAGACCGTCTTAAAATCGAAGAAAGATGTCAGACAATTATAAATATTTTCAAAAAAAAAACGGATTGGTTAAAAAATTTCTGAAATTTGTTAACTTTTGGTGGGCCTGTGCAGGCCCACAAAAGTGTACATCAGGCACACAAAAGTTAAAAAATTTCAGAAATTTTTTCACCAAGACCGTCTTAAAATCGAGAAAAGTTGTCAAACAAAGATTTTCAAAGAAAACGGTTTAGTTAAAAAATTTCTGAAATTTGTTATCCGTATGTATACTTTTGTGTCTGAGTGTATATAATTAACACACACAACATAAGTGGTGTGAGAAAGGACGTTGTACAATGGGTCAATTCGACCTCCGGGTACTGCACTTGTCTTAATTGACAAGTACATGTCCTCTAACCTAATCTAACCTTCGTATATCTTTCAAAAATTTTAATTTGACTTGGTTGTTTGAGTGAAAATATTCTTCTGCTGAGGCACTTCTTCAGAAAGAGAAAGAAAAACACAATCGGAACAGAATCCGAAGAGGAAGGTCGATGATTGAACAATTCATAGCTTAGTTAATGGATGCTTGACATGGAAACTGCACATGTATACATTGTTCTTATGTACTCTTGATCAAAAGCGGTCTGTTTTCGCAAATATTCATCAAATCGACCCAATAAACACGTACATTATTCGCCATGGGTAGAACACTACCCTTTCGAAGGTATTGAATGTGGAGTATACAGTCATGGTACTCGTAGTTTACTGGCGAACCCATCTAAAATCCCCATATGTTTTGTTATGGACCCCGGTCTTGCGATTACGAAACATCACAAAAACATGTCCATGTTACGATTTAACAGCTTCAAACGCTTCTGCAAAATTGTCTCACGATTGGGTTTATGGTCAATAGTGAACGAACATTACAAGCGATGGAGTGATTATTCAAAATGGCAACAACTAGGCCATGTGAAATGCCCACGGCTATCATAACCACTCACATTTTCAAATTGTGAACTTTTTACATTTTTTTTATGTGTAGAGCCTAGAACATTACATCAATTGTTGTACTTCTATGGTCAAAATGAAATTCAGAAAACCATTAACGATTGAAATTGCTGAGAGTTCTTATTACGTATAGGAGCCATTGAATTCACTTTTTTATTTTCATATCAAGTCAAACGGTTTTCAAACACAAACTAATTGATGCAGTTTGTTCAAATTTTGCCTTTTAATTACCCAGAGGTCTGCACTAACTGCTGCTTAATTGTGGACAGAATTGGCTATGGTCATATAAATACTACATGTTAAAAGTTCTCATATTAGAACTTTGCATAAGTTGCCTAATGAAATATAAGCAATATTTTGAAAGCTGTTCAACACTTTTTGGTTAAGAGATTTTCCCTGATTACTTCCTGATTATTCAAACTGCCAGAAGGCCTTACGAGCATTCTCACCTCTATGACCATCACCATCCATGAATGCCCGAGATTTCTACCCTTTGAAGATAACTCAAACATGAGTTCATGAACATATGGGAATCTTCGGAAATTGGATTTCTAACGAGGAAAGTAATGCTACAGAGCTTGCTATTTCCGACACAAATGTTTTGTTTGTCTCATTTAATTTTTTTATTCATCGGTTGTTATATAAGGAGGGGCAGATGCACTGTTGACAACCTTTACTACAAATCGCCCTTTTCCATGAATCAGTACGTCTATCCATTGCATTAATGCGATTTTCAGAGGTCATTGCCAAATTGGAAAGCATGCCGATTGACTTGACAATTTCTCGCATGTCTTCTACTGAATCTACAGCTCTGAAAAGATGGAGGAGTCTATCAATCAAGGTTTCTTATCACCCCATTCAGTACCACAAGCTTATATGTATGTATAACACAAATACCAAATGCATTTTCGCATTGATGGCAACCCTATCGTTCTAGAATCCGCTCCTGTTGGCAAATTGCTAAACTGAATAAACTTGATTAATAAAATTCAAACAAGACAACGAAAAACAATGAAACCCGAATATAAAGCGAGCGGTTTTGTTGTTATGCGTCTTAAAGGACCTTAAGAACAATAAGATTTTATTGCAGTAAATTATTCCAATTTGCTTGTTCTTATTACTGCAGGCATACGTATCCATTACTATTTTATTAAATCACATCCTAAATATTTCGTTAAAACTTCTCAAAGTCAGTGACTTTTCTATTTTTGGCAAAAATGATTTCCTCTATATCCTTAAATTCCTTGCAATAAATTCCAATCCAATATTTATTCTCTAGATTTGTGGTCTTCATTTTAAAGAAATTAATTCAAAAGGAAGAACCTTTTTTTGTCTGAAATTCCTTTTTGGTATGGTGGAATGTAGCCTGAGAGACAACAATATTATAAAATTCCGTTGACAGACAGAGTTGGGATTATTGAAATGCCAAGAAAATAATTTTTGCATAAAATTTTAACCACAACAACAAATAGAGAATCATCTCCCTACACTCATTGATAAGAAGAAATATTGTGCGAGTAAAATAAGAAAAAACTGATAGATGGCGGCTATTTTTAAGAAAAGAATTCCTTTAAAGTTGATCTTCACAGCAGCACAGTTCAGGTAAAGCAAAAGGAAGGACTTGCACTGGCTTACAGCAGCAGCAGGCACAGCAACAAAACCAGCAGGCAACAGGTATGAAAATTGCTGTTGATGTCACAAAACGTTTTTGTTTTTCTTTGTTTTTTTTTTTATCAATTTTGCCAGACAAACCAAACGAAAACTGGTTCTTAAAGTTTAAGAAAATTAAAGAAAGAAAAACAGATTAAAACGTTTCAACTTTGAAGTCTTTTTTGTGGCAAAAGATACACAAGAACACACACGCACACTTGTGTACAGTCAGGTTCATTGTTACAATTCATGATGATGACGATGACGATGACTGTGGCAATAAAATGCGGGCTGCTGCTGCTGCTCGCTCTCCCATACTAAAGGCTGTGGAAGGTCGATCGATTTAAAAATTGTTTTCTTCCTGGGAACTTATTTCATACAATAGGCCTTTATTTTGTTGTTGTTGTTGTTAATGTTGTTGTTGTTATTGTTGCTTGTTTTGGCTCAATGACTTTTAACATGTTAAACATTAATGCGTATGGAACAAAACGTACGTGTGTAAGTGAGCAAAATGTTTAACTCTGCTGCAGCTCTTTTCAAACCACATACAGCGGCTAAAATTGCTTAATCCATGGATTAACAAATTTAAACGTTTTCACACACACACACACTTACTCGCTTGTTAGCGACTCACCTTCCAATTGAAAATTATTTTGCCGAACAAAAAGGAGCATAACAGACACATTCATTGTTGCAGTCAGTTATTGACAACTAAACATTGAACCTTGAATTGCCACAAAGTCAATGCAAGTGTATGCACTGCCTAAGAGCCTTTGTCCCTTTTCCTCTCTGCTGTGACTCCAATAAATTGTTTAAATGTTAACGAAAAAAAAAACACGTTCCAGTTCTGTTTGCAATTGTTGTTAAGCATTTCGATTGGATGTGGAATGTCAGGACTACATACATACATACATATGAATTGTAGTAAATAGCCAGGCCTCTTTAATATTATTCTAGTTTTCTTTACATCATCTTACATGTACAGGTGATAAGTACTCGTAGTAGTGAGTGTGTGAATAAAAATATTTCCTTACAATGTTTGGTAAAGAAATGCACCGTTCCGCCAATAATAATAAAAACAAACAAAAAATAAATTAAATTGAGAACAAGTTCTCAAGGTTGTAAGAATGTAAGAAATACCCTGGGAAATAATATAATAATATCTGCTTGCAGAACTTCCACTGGGATATACATAAATAATATGGTAACAGTATCCTGGGAAAATATTACTCAGAAGGAATGTAAGTTTTTCATTCTGTAATATGAGTTAAAACATTGAATTTTGTATATCGAATCCACCTACACTGTTACCTAAAAATATTTTACCGCCTGTAAACATACAGGCAACATCAAGACAATTTGATAAAACAAACGATTGTTCATGTGATCCACGTTATTTTTATACATGCAATGGTAAGCTTAAAGCGATTAACTATAAACCAGAACCTGTTAGGCATTGGATTTCGTTATGAATTTTAAAATCCCACCATGTAGTCTATCCACAAAGCCTTTAGCCCTCTACAGAAGATAACATTATCAATGGAAATCATAGGAACGTCTGGCAGCGTCTTCTCTTGGGGACTACCAAATCTAATTGACCAAGGGCTCTCACCTTTACATATATGTACAGTCACACAGATAATTATACGTAAATCATTTTTTTTTAAGTAATGAGCTTCTAATCTAAAATTTCTTTACATTAGCGTCTGTAACGACACATTTACTTAAATAAAGAAAAAAGATTCCCAAAATCTATGAATTTGTGACTGCAGTTTGCTTAAAACCAACCAGAACCAGCACCACAGAAAATTATACGTACGACGTCGTATATTTCGTATAAAATTTCTGCAAGGGTAGCCCGGTATATAAAAGGTATTGTGCATAAAAATCCTAGGACTACAGTCGTAGAAATACGAAATACCGCGGAAAGTGATCACAATGTTATTGTGCATTCCGAAACAGTTCGAAGTGTTTTGAGAAAGAACGGCTTCCGCAGCCGAGTGCCTAGAATAAAACCACGATTGGAATTTGCCCAATAATATATGGACAAGTCAACTGATTTTTGGGCGAATGTAATATTTAGTGATGAGAACAAATATAATTTGTTTGGCTGTGACGGAAAACAAAAAAATTTGGCGCAAAAACCATATATTATCATTTTAAAAAAAATGATTTTTATAATTATAAATATCTGTGTGACTGTATATGTTCATACATAATTGAATTACGATCTAGCTTCCCACGCCACTTATGTTGTGTGTTTTTATTTTATACATGAGTGACGGGACCTGCAATTTAAAATCGACTCAGAATGACAGATTTGTGAGAAAATTTTTAACAGCAATTTTATTTACTCAGAGTTTTTGCCAGAAATCTGTTGAGAGGCAGTCGCCGAAGATAATTTTTTTTTTGTGATATCCGACCTGGGGTTTGATCCATGGCCTCACGTCTAATAAGCCACCACAACACCTACTAAAGCATGGCGGCCATAAAGTAAAACCAGAATATCATACATTTAGTCAAGTTTTTAAATTTACTACCGTTTAATCAAACGGCTGTCAACAGATATCTGACTGTTGATCCCTATCAAATTTTAAACAAAATGCGTCATTTCGTTTGGGTCTGACAACCATCAATAATAGACTGTCATACGGTTTGAGGAGGAAAATTTGTATTTGAACGGAAAAAAACTATGGCTACTCTGCACTAAAAATTTCAAATGAAAAATCGTCTTCCTGAATTTTCTTGTAACCTTATAAGTTTTGTCGAACTTTTTGAAATTCGTCTCTCTATGTTCGATGTGTGATTGAAAGTGCGAGAGATTGTAAAAGTCATCGACATCTCACATGGCTCAGTGATTCCAATTTTGGATGATCACTTTTTGCAACGCTCCAGACATACTTAATTAATCACAACAACCCTTTACTCTGGATTACAACTTATCTTTTCACATCACCCATGTTGTTTGAGTTAAGTTTATACATGAGAAACGTAATCTTCGACTCCGAACGTTAAATTTGGGAAGCTTTTCATGGCAATTTTGTTCTGCCTTTAGAATTTTTTCCAGAAGACTTCTAAGGGCCATTTTTTGAATGCGAGTTTAAACTCGAGATTAAGTTAACCTCCAGTTAAATTTAATCTTCAGTTAACTGAGTTTTCATTTTTTGAGTGGGAGTTTAACTGGAGATTAACCTTGTAGAGCTGCCGTACTTATAAGTAAAAATGGCGACATTTTTTTCGTTCATTTAATTTGCTTTTGTATATAACAAAAACAAACAAACAAAAGCTGAATACTATTGATCTTTACGTAAAAAAATTATTTTCTTAAAATAATAAATAAATTAAGACTGTCTATTGTCAATTTGTGTTTTATATAATTCATAGTCAATTAAATATTTGTCTAATTCGGCTTTCCCTCACTTAAAAGCTTTTTTTTTTTTAATAAAATTTGTCAACTTCTTTTCATAGTTAATCTCGAGTTTAAACCAGCTACGTTGGTGGTTTAAACTCGAGGTTAACTGCTTAACCGTAAGATTAATCTCAAGATTAAGTAAATTCAAAAACTGAAAACGGAGTTTAACTGGAGATTAACTTAATTTAGAGTTTAAACTTGCATTCAAAAAATGGCCCTAAGAGGAAGTCACCGAAGAAATATTTTTATTTTTTTTTTTTCAAAATGCTGGGATTTGGAACCATGGGCTCTCGTCTAATAAGTCAACACAACACTGCCTACCAGCCTGTGACAACTTTGCATATGCCTAAATCAAACTGGGCTTGGTGCTCAACTTAGGAGCCGAACCCTGTCTTTGATTTCTAAAGCTTTGATATGATGTAGTTGTCAGCCATTTTTTCCTACTGTGTATTGGCCGAGTAACAAGGAGGCGTTTTGATGAGTCTATTCACTACTGAAGTCTGGAACAGTAAATCTTACACCCTACCGTCAGCAAGAAAGTTTTTTTTTTAATATTAACAACAGATTGACCATCTGAACACACTACGAGCCTTCATGACTGATTAGTCCTCTTATTGAGATGGATTAGTTATCAGAGGATAGAAATTATGCTGGCGATGATGGTGAAGTCGGTTGCAGTCTTCATTTCTATCCACTAGATAAGTACGCATTACAAAGAAATTCTTTGGAATCTTAAATATATTTCAAGGAACAATCATTAACATTCAACATTAACTTCATATCGTTTATTTACAATCTCATTTCCAATACGATAATTAAGCCATTAAACTTGCTTCCTTAAATCTTTGATTTGTTTTTTTTTCCTTTTTTTTTTTTGTAATAAAAAATAACATTTACAGTCTCTCTTAATTAACATGTAAAAACATTTGTTCTGCCACTTAAAATGAAAACAAAAATAGAAAAACAGTAAATTTTGAAATGCAACAGGAAATACGCACTTCACTTAAGGATTCTCTGTCTAAAAAAAAACAAAAATAGAAGTAGAAAAAACACATGGAAATAAATACACAAACAGTAGATTTGCTGTGTTGTATTTACATGAATATTTCCGGTACTCTTGAGGATAGACACTGACACAGACACAAACACAAACACAACATACATACCTGCAACTTCCTTAAATACATAGGGAAACACACCCACATATGTACTTACAACACACTGATTTACAAAAACTATTTAATGATGAATACTCACTTAATAAAGAACAAGATGACGACGTCTTGTTTACTTCCCTTTTTTTTACTTCCTCTCTCACTCACTGTCTCTTTTTTACATTTCCTATGCTCTTACATTGTCCTGTAGCTCTCTCACGAGTGTATCGAATTACTGTGCTTTCTTGCAGACTTTTTTCCCTCTTTTTTTTGATTCTCTTTTGGATTTGTATTTCGTTAAGCGAAATCTTTACACATGTAAAGTTGTAGTTGTTATTAGCATAACCATCACCACCACCACCTCCACCACTACGGTAATAATACGGTACTAGTTGGTTGTTGTTGTTTTTGCAAATAAAAACCCATAGTTAAGCAACCAATACCAGACTGAAATTTATGATGTTGATGGCGTTGTAGATGCCGATGTTGATGTTGATGTCGATGTCGATGTTTGCTTCATAGTCGTGTGAGAATATTTTTCGTAATTTTAAACCCAATAGGAAAAACAACACATGTTATGGCTCTGGTCTGAAAAGGATTTGTGCATCTGCAAACATCCTTTTTTATTCATTTTTTTTTTTTGGGAAATTTTATAACACAACAGCAACAACAAAAAAAAGAAAATTTACATAATGAAAGAACGTAGTCGAACGAACCATAAACATGTTGCGTGAAAGTTATGCAGTGGAGTTCTTTTTAATGGACAATGTTTTCCGGATGGAAAAACAATAGAAAGAAAACATTTCGGAAAACATTACACTAAGCAGCAGCATATTGTTTTAATTAGTGATTGTAGTTGATGAAGAAAATTTTAATAAAAACTGAAATTAGAAACGAAGAATGCAAATCGTTTAAAGTAGATTAAGGGATCATGAGGTCATTTTTCAAATGCAAATTTAAACAGCCAATTGCACTAGAAAGTCCTTAAAATTTGTATATGTTGCAGGAAACTGAAATAATACTGAAAAATTAGATGGTAATCCTTCAGGACATTCCTAAGTTCCTTAGAGAAACTAGAGGAATTTCGTTTACAAAAAAAATTCAGCACTTCGTAAGATGTGTGCCATATTACAACATTTTGAGTTGGTGTGTTTAGTAGTTGGAACTGTATCCACTGTTGCGTGTCTTCACTCAGAGTCGTGCTATTCGTCCTTTGTAATCCTTAATAAAAAGGAAAAAGATTGAAGAAAATGAAGAAGAATAAAAAGAGATAGAAAACAAAATAAAATAAAATAAACACATAAAAAGAGAATACATAAGACCGGTATAATAAAGTAAAGTCGCCGTAGTCTAGTATGTAGTGTGTTGGCTTATAAGACGTGAGGCCAAGGTTCAACCATTAGCTCATGAAATGTTTGTCATCTAGTAAGATATCATAGGTTAGGTTAGAGAACGTGTACTTGTCAATTAAAACATGTACAGTATCCGGAGGTCGAATTGACCCACTGTATAACGTACTAGTTTCTCACACCACTTATGTTGTGTGTGTTAATTTTATACGTGAGTGGTGGGACCTACAGTTTAAAGTCGATTCCGGACGACAGATTTTTGAGAAACTTTTCATGGCAATTTTATTTACTCTCAGAGTTTTTGCCAGAAATCTGCTGAGAGGAAGTCGCCGAAGAAATATTTTTTGTATTTTGTCTTGATGTCTGGCCTGAGTCTCGAACCCTGGCTTTACGTCTAATAAGCCAACACACTACCTACTAGACTATGGCGACATCATGCTGCCTTCTAGACGACGATCATTTTCATTCTTGAAATCTGAAAAATACTTTTTTCGGCGACTTTCCCTCACCAGATTTGTGGCAAAAAAAAAACTCTTGAAAGTAAAATAAAATTGCCATGAAAAGTTTCTCAAAAATCGGTCATTCGGAGTCGACTTTAAACTGTAGATGCCGCCATTCATATATAACATTAACACACGCAGTACAAGTGGTGTGAGAAAGTAGGTCAGAATTCTGACTAAATGGTTGTAATGACCAATTATGTGTGTATGTATGTACACTTGTGGACACACAATTAAGTCATCTATGCAAAATTTTTCATTTTTATAAAAATTAAAAAATTTAAGAAAAGTGGATACAAAATCAACTTATATTTATTAAATTCAAATGCTTAATAATTAATTAACAACAAAAACTTATATAGTTTTTCATTGTAAGAAATGTTTTGGTACTTAGTTGATATCAAGACTTAAAATTTAAGTGGACACATAATTAAGTCATTTGAAACAAAATAATCGTGCAATGCAATACTGCCTTGACCTATTGTTGGCTTCAACAAGATAAACATTTCTTTTGGGAATATGTTGAAAAAAGAAGGAAACAATAGAGTTGTTACTCTAGTTGTTCTTTTTTTATTGTTACCTTATTTTAACTGCTTTAATTAAATATTTAAGCAAAGCATAGGATTGATCTGCTGCAGGAGGTTCTAGTATGATAGTGTCGCCATCTTCATATTTCACTATATCGTCTCCATATCTCAAAAGGTGTGTATTGCCTGATATTTGTATATCCAAAATTTTTTAGCTTAGGTCGTAAAGATTGGGATCTAAATTAAAGGGTCCGCCAAATAAATTTTTTTTTGAAAATGCTTTAAAAAAAAATTCTGAATATTTTCTCAAATTTCTTTTGTTATTTGAAAGTACAATCCTTCCGGTTAATAATGGAAAATAATTTCATTCAAATGGCTGCCTCGGCTGGCCATGCAGTAGCCTACACGATCGGTCCAATTTTTAAGCACATTATCGATTGTGTGCAGCTGTATTTCACCAATGGCTTCACGAATATTGTCCTTTAAAGCGTCAATTGTCTCTGGCTTGTCGGTGTAACACTTATCTTTGACGGCATCCCACAAATAATAGTCAAATCGCAGCTCCGAGGTGGCCAAACTACATCAGCTCTGCGGCTGATGATAATGCGATCTTCAAAAACAGGGCGCAAAACATCGAGTATAGCTTCGGCTGTGTGGTACGTAGCGCCGTCCTGTTGAAACCAAATGTTGCCAATATCCTCGTCTTCAATTTTTGTGAACAAAAATTCGTTCAACATCGCCCGATAACGATCGTCATTGACTGTAACGGCCACTCCTTGCTCATTTTCGAAGAAAAATGGCCCAGTTATGCCTCTAGACCAAAATCCGCACCAAACAGTGACTCGTTTTGGGTGCGTCGGTTTTTCAATGTATGCGTGCGGGTTTTCTGTGCCCCAAATGCGACAATTTTGCTTGTTTACCATACCCGCCAAGATCAAAATGAGCTTCATCTGAAAAGATGATTTTTTTTTTGCGAAAATCGTCATCTTTTGGTGTAGGCTACTGCATGGGCAGCCGAGGCAGCCATTTGAATGAAATTATTTTCCATTATTAACCGGAAGGATTGTACTTTCAAATAACAAAAGAAATTTGAGAAAATGTTCAGTAGTTTTTTTTTAAAGTATTTTCAAAAAAAAAGTTATTTGGCGGACCCTTTAGATTTTCCTGTTCAGTGCCAGACGTGATCTTTACTGTTCTTTAACTCTCATCATCATGCTGTGCAATGTAAAGCCTACTCATTTTGTAAATATCCAGCCGTTTTGGCTATCATATTTAAGGAAGCTTCTTCAATACGTTTACAATGACTGCCAGCATACAAAGCGGACGGTATACTCATGTTTACATGGGGTTACTTTTGTTTTTGGCCATATTCTAGCCAATGCAGGCCTGGTATACTTCGAGAAATACATTAGGACTGACGTCAGCAAGAAGTTAAAATCTTTTACCCTGTACCCGTTCCATACTCTGTTTAAAAACTCTTCGCTGCAATTTTTATTTACATCTTGGTCAAGGACATTATAATCGTAATAGCGGTGAGCGTGAGGTGGAATAGATTTACCGGGCAGAACGAGTATTTCCCTTGGCCACGATTACGATGAAAATTTAGAAAAATCCACTACTTGGCTGAAGCTTTCTGCGTAGATGAATCCAGTAAAACGTAACAACCATCAGCCTTGCTTCACCTCTTAATATTTCAGCAGAAATTTGGAATCAAAGCACGAGACAGAAATCGTCTGTCACTTAATGTGTCACTGCCTAGTATTCACGTAAACGCGAGTGAGATCCCTGACGGAACTGTCTATATAAGTGAGTCTATGTGGCAAAGGCTAGAGGACTCTCTGTAGCATTTCAATTGACTGAAATGTGGTAGCACAATGGGCCTAGTTGCTGATCGAAATGACTACCTCACTTACTTTTATAGATGGTGACACCAAGCCTAGCCTATTTTAAGGTTAATCCTTATGAATCTTAAATAAAATTTTTCATCTTCAAAGCAACACCTGCAAGGAAGTGCCAGTTCCTGGTAAGTTCTAAAAAAACATTTTCCATTTCCGTTTGGTTAGGCAATTCAAAATCAAATTTTTTTCCCCTTCATTTGTTGTGTAAACTGAAAATCATATTCGAATATAAAAAAGGGAGCCAACCTTTGATTGATTGGAAATCATGGAAACATAAGCGGCAGCAGCAGCAGAGCAGCTATAGAAATAATTCCCTGAAATTGTCATTCAAAAAAAAGAAATTGAGAAACAAAAATTATGATTTTTTTGTACGATTTATGGATTTACCATGTCCTTCTTATTGCTATCAAAACCAGAATACGAAATGCCAAAGTAAAAGAAGCAGGTAAAAACGCATGAAATACGGCAGGCAGGTATATCTTAATGAAATGGGGAAATTGAGTACGAAACAGAAAAACTCGCTCAATTCTGAAATGAGCAGAACAAGGATGAGAGTGTACAAAATGAACTCAAAATTGAATAAAAAAAGAAACGAAATCATGGATAATTAAAGAAAGTCTTAAAGGAGAACGAAGTAATCAAAGGTGGAAAAAAGAAACATTAAACGAGGGGATGTAAAACATCTGCCCTTTAACTTAACACCGGTAATGGATCTCAAAAACCCAAAAAAAAAACGTGAAAAGAAAAACAAAAAAGGAAGAAAGCAAGAAAGAAAGAGAGACTAAAGACGACACAAAACATAAGACGAAGCAAGCAAGAATTGTTCTTAAAAAAGAAAATACCGTCAACCATCTTACAGTCGCAGGCTCTGTCCCTTAATAGAATAAAAAAAAAACGAAAAAATACCAAGAAAAGGTTCCTTCTAATACGCCATACACACACACACACACACCATACGATATGCGATACAATGCAATGCCTTTACAATACAATACAATACGATACGTTACGTTACGATTGTACGATGATATTGAATTAAAGTGTGTGGATTTTTATAATTGAAGGCGACAGCTGTTACTTCGCTTTCTTAATTTTTTACGGGGGTTCGTTCCATTATTGTTTGTTCGTTATAATGGCGTGTGCTCAGGGACGGACACACGCAGTGGTCATGGTATTCAATAGACAATCATAATATTCTTCGCCTTCGTTTTTTTGTTTTTTTTTTTTGTTTTTTTTTTTTGGGATGCGACAACATATACTGTGCCGCCTGGCAAATTCTTGTTATTCTTTTGGTGTCCAAAACGCGCAGCGTCAGCAAGTGTTGCCAAATGGTTGTTTACTTTTCATTTTAAGAAAACTCTTCACAGAGAAATCTGCTCTTAGCAGCTGGTGTTAAATATGTAAAATCATTCATCAATAGTTTTTAGGACAGAGGAACAGGACAGTTGCGGCAACCTGAAGCAGGTGTCTTAAGGATTCGAATTTATTTAACAGTTTTAGGCGGATTTTTTTAAATCTGAATTCAAGGTTCATAGTCACAAAAAAAAAACAAAAAATTAAAGAAAGATGCTGTACGTACAAAAAATTTTAAAATTCTTAATTCTTGTAAGGGTGAATGTTAATGTTTTTTTTTACCTATGAATTGTATTAGAACGAAGCAAACTGCAAACTGAGTAAATACATACGAATGTATAAGAAATAACGGCCATTACGAAAATTTTCCAGGATTCTAATACCAGCCATTTGTTGGATTTCAACAACTGCTACATGCAGTCGATTTAATCTACTTTTTCAGCTGTCGTATCTTGCAATATGCCTTTAATCTTTAAGATTGTAATCTACACAGTGCTTGTAATAACCTCTGGTGGTTTACTTAAGTATTTTCTCTCCAAACATTTGAAAGCAGTTTGGCACGTTTGGCAATCTGGAGCGCTTGGTCGACTGTGTACTAATATCCGGACCATCAGTGCACCCTGCTTTACTTCGACTTTCAACCGACCTTATACTAAAGCAGCAGGCTAAGCTGATTGCTGCCATGACCTGAAGGTTTGGAGGTTCTCAGTGGGACCCCTGGGCCTTGTTCGGATGACAGCAAAATGTTTGACAGAGCAAGCTGTGGTATAATATTTATCAAGAGTTCTGATATTTTTGCATAGGCTGCAATATTTTAAAGAGACGCAATTGTGGGGTGCCTTTAAAATCTCTTGATTTACTCAGAAAATTAGAACGTTCTCAATATTCAGTGAAGACAACAATTAAGAAGATCTATTTGGATCTTCCAACAAGTACCTCCGAATTTTGACAGTCTATAACGGCTATCTTGTTGTAGATACATAAGTATGTCTGTCAAATTAGTTGTGTTAATGTGTGTTAAGATAAATTCAAATTTAACTAGCAAAGACAAAAACCCAAAATTTTAACAGAGCTAACAGACCAATGTTAAGTGGTTAACAGAAAATATTCAAGAGTAGGATTATCGATATTGTGGGCAAATGGGACTTGCTGCACATATCCCTTTATATACAAATTGTAGCCTAAAGTGTCCCTAATAAAACCCAATTAGTGGCATATCCCTACCAGACACTCATCCTACCCAGACACTGTTAACATAGGGTATATTTGAAGCCCGATATCTCAAGTTCCAAAATTATTTGGGATATACCACTTATTGCGTTTAATTGGGGAGACCTTAGGCTACAATTTGTATGCAGTGAGATATCTGCAGCAAGTCCCATTTTTCTACAATATCCATCATCCTACCCTTCACTATTTTCTGTTAACCCTTTAACATTGCTCTGTTAACTCTAACATTAGCTCTGTTAAAATTTTTGGTTTTTGTCTTTGCTAGTTAAATTTGAATTAATCTTCACACACATGATTCCTCAGCCTGATTTATGTTCCAGAGTCATGGAAAATTGAACTTTTCACAATACATCTCTTCGCAAGCTGAGCTTAGTAATGATTAGGAATTCGGTGACTCTGCACTTATCTGTTAATGATTTCTATAGAAATTTAAGATCGAAGAAGACTATTGCCCACTTCACATGCCAATAGTCATTGCTGGCTACCAAAGCTATTTTTACTTGGCATCAAATTGATCATTTGTCACATTAAACTAAATAAACTGGTTAAGACACAGATTCATGTGGTATCACAACGTTCCTTTAAGTCTACTCAAGTAAGATTTGACTTCAACGAAGTCAAGCTTTGATTTCCTATACTCTCCCACATGAAAGTCTCTAACCTTTACTGCAAGTTAGTGGAATAATGCGCAAATAAACGTGTGTCATCACTCATTATCACGGATGCAGCGACCGTGGAAACACCGTACTTCTGGCAATTACTCAAGGTTACTTCATAATTCGACATACGAGACCTCCTACTTCTAGGACTTACTCAAGGTTACTTCGTGATTCGGCATACGTATTGAAATTCCCAAAAATGTTACATGTATAGGCTGTCCTGACGAAGCGGAGGCAACAGAACTTCTCAATAACTGCTGTATTTTTACCAGAAATAATTGAGGACAAGGAATCTTTTATCAGAATATTTTGTTTAATTTTTCTTGCAAATAATCCACCCATGGAAATGTCACTTCTAGATAAGTAGCGTAAATGAGCAGTGCTTCTCGCAACCCCTACACTCAATACAATCTCCCAAAGAAGAAATTTTTTTCCATAAAACGACAGTTGGCAACTCTATTATTCTAGAATCTGTAGAAAAATCACATTTTAAAGGGAAACAAGACATATCTATACTAATTAAAGTTACTAATAGAATAATGAAGTCGCCGTGGTCTAGTAGGTAGTGTGTATTAGACGTAAAGCCAGGGTTCAAATCCCAGGCCAGACATCACTACAAAATACAAATAGTATTCGGCGACTTCCTTTCAGCAGATTTCTGGCAAAAACTCTGAGTAAATAAAAATTGCCATGAAAAGTTTCTCAAAAATCTGTCGTTCGGAGTCGACTTTAAACTGTAGGTCCCGCCACTCATGTATAAAATTAACACACACAACATAAATGGTGTGAGAAACTAGGTCGTAATCCTGACTGAAGGGTTGTAATGACCAATTATGTATGTATCTCAAACGAATTCTTCAATGGCCATAAGAGTTGCCTTAGAAGTACTGACAGTTTCGGCGCTAGTCACAATAAAGCGTTTAATGGATTCCTTGTACCCACATACATAGCTGTCTATTGCTTTGAGATTAGTTTAGTTTGTTAAACCATTTGTTGTTCTTTATAACGCTTCAAATGGTGGCACGAATTATTAGTTAAAGTGTTTGACCACAATTACAAGCACAAGCACAAATACATCAGAGGACTAGGAATTCTTTATCACAATATTTTGTTGTATTTTTCATGCAAATAATCTACGCATAGAAAAATTAAGAAACGCCACTTCTAGGTGAATAGAGTAAATGAGCAGTGCTTCTCGCACCCGCTACACTCAATGCAATCTCCCAAAGAAGAAATTTTTTTTCTATAAAACGACAGTTGGCAACCCTATTATTCTAGAATCTGTAGAAAAATGACTTTTTAAAGGGAAACAAGACATCTCTATGCTAATTAATGATAATGATAATGATAATATTAGACGTAAAGACAGGGTTCAAACCCCAGGCCAGACATCAAAACAAAGTACAAAAAAGTATTTCTTCGGCGACTTCCTTTCAGCAGATTTCTGGCAAAAAATCTGAGATTAAAAATAAAATTGCTATGAAAAGTTTCTCAAAAATCTGTCGTTCGGAGTCGACTTTAATCTGTAGGTCCCGTCACACATATATAAAATTAACATACACAACATAAATGGTGTGAGAAACTAGGTCGTAATCCTGACTGAAGGGTTGTAATGACCAATTATGTATGTATCTCAAACGAATTCTTCAATGGCCATAAGAGTTCCCTTAGAAGTACTGACAGTTTCGGCGCTAGTCACAATAAAGCGTTTAATGGATTCCTTGTACCCACATACATAGCTGTCAATTGCTATGAGATTAGTTTAGTTTGTCAAACCATTTGTTGTTCTTTATGACGCTTCAAATGGTGGTACGAATTATTAATTAAAGTGTTTGACCACAATTACAAGCACTTTACGAATACGTCAGAGGACAAGGAATTATTTATCACAATATTTTGGTGCATTTTTCTTGCAAATAATCTACCCATGGGAAGATTAAGCAACCCAACTACTTCTAGATGAGTAGCGTAAATGAGCAGTGATTCTCGCAACCACTACACTCAAGGCAATCTCCAAAAGAAGAAATTTTTTTTTCTATAAAACGACAGTTGGCAACCCTATTATTCTAGAATCTGTAGAAAAATCACTTTCTTAAAAGGAAACCAGGGGGAGACATCTCTATGCTTCTTAAAGAGGAACTAAAATAATAATAAAAAACGAGGCTGTCTTAAAAAAATAGGCATAGAAAATGGCATTCTCATATAAATTGGCTGATATTATATACAGTTGGCAACCCTATTATTCTAGAATTTGCAGAAAAATCACTTTGCAAAGGAAAACAAGTGGGATATAACTCTATGCACCTTAAAGGAACTAAAATAATAATAAAAAACGAGCCGATATGATTAAAAAACACTTCTAAGCGTCAAAAATGGCATTCGCATATAAATTGGCTGGTATTACTAGAGATTTATGTCATAAGCATAAAATTATCTCTCAAATATATTCAGTTTCATTGGTTTTAGTTTCAATACACTGTTTCAAATTTAATTTCAGTTTAAGATTGTAAACACCACTCTTTAAAAATGGATTATGAATGTATTTTATTGAATTGTATTCATAGCGGAATTTATTTTTTAAACAAATATTTTATATCTTCAAAACTCGTTTAAATACCAAAGAAGAGGAGCCGTCTTTATTTCTTTATTCATCTCTCATGCCATACATTATCGTCATTATTATTTTTTTTTTCTTGATCTTGATATGCTACACATACAGCTGTGTTCAAAATAATAGGAGTGCTACCATGTAATATTTTCAAAGTTAAAATTTTTTATTCTACCAATTTGCAAAACATGATATATTTTAATGGTAGTTACAACGATATGTAAGAAATAAAATACAAAAAAGAATCTCGTAATAACTTTAATATTTACGATGAAATTGATTCATTTCTGTTTTTGCCCCTAAATTCAAAAACAATAGGAGTGTGAGTGTTCTTTTAAAAATAAAAATATAGCAGCACGTAATTTAAAGAAAAAAGTGAAAAATAAGTACGGAAAAATGTATTTAAAACTTTTTCTAAAGTGATTCACATAAATTTTTGTAATAGTGGGACGAGGGAAGCACTGTACTGAAGAAAAGAGAAAACTAATTAAAAATTTTCGGAAAAAAAAGGCAAAACTTACAAAGAAATTAAGGAAATCTTAAGTTGCTCCAATCAAATGGTCCCAATTGCATTAAAATATAAAAAAAAAGCTCGAAACGAGTGGGCGTAATCGCAAAACATCAACTCTCGATGACCGCAGAATTGTGCGATACAGCAAAATAAATCCTTCGGCGTATGCAAAAAAAATTAAAAAGGATCTGAATCTTGCCGTAAGTGGCCATACTATTCGTAGGCGTCTGATGGACAACAATTTATTCGCAAGAAGTCCATGAAAGGTGCCATTGCTGACAAAAAAAACAGGTAGCAGCACGCTTAAAGTTTGCCCAGGAACATATCAATTGGCCGAAAGAAAAATGGAGAAACGACGTTAATGACCGAAACACACCAGTAAATTGGCAAATGAGTGGTTTCGGGTTAATGGGGTAAAGGTTATGGTGTGGCCAGTTCAGTCTCCTGACCTTACTCCCATAGAACATCTATGGGGAGATGTTAAAAAGTATGTTGCAGAGAAAAAAACCTTCAAATGCAGAAATCACAGTGCGCGATGCATGGCATCAAGTTCCTTTAAAGAGATGCCAAGATCTTATTGACTCAATGCCTCGTAGATGTGCTGAATTCATTAAAAACATAGGTTATTCAACCAAATACTAAAATAACTTTACTATTTTAAGATCAATATCAAACTTTTGTGCCTTTTGTTTAAAAATTATTAGGTTGTTGGCTAACACTCCTATTATTTTGAACAATTAATTTTTAGAGTAAGCTTTATTTACATAAAGTATTTTTTGTTTTCGTAGTTTTAAATAAATAATTAAGTGTTAACAAATTAGAAAATGAATTAGAAATAAATTTTAAGTAAAAAAAAAATTGATATTTTCTTTTTTATTTTTCTTAATTTTAAACTTTGCTTTTAAATGGAGGGGCTCCTATTATTTTGAACACAACTGTACGAGCAACACATACTTTGAATATCATTGCCAACTAGCTCTCTTGCACATGACTAGAATTTAACCCTGTTTTAAATATTATGAAATGTGCTTAACGATCGATTTAAAGCCTCTTCAAATACAACTGTTAAGTGTCAAGCCTGATAAGAATTTGAAAAAAAAATTGAATAACAAAGCAGCCTTGTAATTGATAGTCCTTTTCGTTTAAAGTATTCGGTGCTTAAAATCGTTCAAAGCCCATATGTTTACAATTTAAAAACGGCGATGATTCTTATTAATCGCTGCTGTGGAATTAACAAATCTGTCATCTTTTTCGATTGGTTTAGATTGTAATGAAATCTAGGAAAAAAATGTGTTCGGTGTGTGAAAGAACTTGGCAGTGCCACTCATTACTCTAGGGAATGTTGGGAATTTTTTTTTATTTTCTCTAAACCAGTATGACAGCGGTTTTGCTGTGTTTATTTACCACCATCATCATCATCATCATCATATCTGGCGTTATTATTGTTAATCAAACACCACCCATTCAATAATGAATGAAATTAAAAAACAACAATTGAAAGTGTAGCAAACCTTTTTTTAATAGAACACACATTAATATTCTGTGTACGGTACTAGCCCTCGCAGTACATCTCTGTCAAATCTCAGTATTAACACACGAGTTTTGAGAAATTCAAACAGCTGGTTTGGTTTTTGTTTGGAACACAGATTTTTTTATTTGGAATTTCAAACACTGGAATTAAAAATAATTGTTTCTCTGCTATTCTTCTCTAATCAAGATTTGTTTAAAAAAAAAATTGAAACAGAAAACATTTTTTTTTTTTGATAAATTACTTGCTCTCATTTCCTTTCTATCTCTCCCTCTCAAAGCCTGCCTGCTTTACTCATTCTCTTTGTTAGAATCTCTTTCCTTGTTTATTATTCTGCTTCTTCTTATTTCTGTGGAGTAAATTTAAAGTGACAGCCGTTGTTTTTGTTTTGTTTCACTGCAAACGTAATGAATTCATATTTTGCACTCATTCTCCTTCTCTCATGCACACGGAGACACACACCATCTCACATTTGCCGCTAAAATTGAAGTGCGTGTACAAACGAGTGTATTAAATTGCGTGCAGATTCTTAAAGAATGAATTCTTTGTTGTTTATTAAAGTCAACCTTGAAATATTTAAAAAAAAATTAGTATGCCTAACGAATATTAAGAATGTTGTTTTTAATATTTATTTTGGTTTGGCCTTCTTGGTTGCTGAATATTTTTTCTTCTCCAAACTTTATTGGAGAAAAAAAGAAAAAAAATTGAGTCTAAAATTAAGCACTCTAAGACTTGAATTATGTTATTATTGCCATCAATTGTACTTTTTTAATTCCATTTTGGCCATTAATAAGGTTAATGGATTTGTAACAATATCTCGTATGACATAGGATCAAACGCAATAAGAGTTAAATTTTTCATAACTTACCTTGTTCCTCGCACTACCCACGTTGTATGGGTTAATTTTATACACGATTCGCAGGACCTACAGTTGAATGTCGACTCTGAATGAGAGATTTCATTGCAGTTTTATTTACTCTCAGAACACTATTTCCAGAAGACTGCTGAGAGAAAGTCATAGAAAGGAAAATTTTTCATATTTCGGTTTGAATGGAGATGTTTGAGCTGGCGAACCATATATCAACGTAGTATAATTCCAGCACTTTGCTCAAACACACGGTAGCTTTCTTCATTAAGTGGCTGGAACGTTGTTACGTTCATCGTTCTTGAAGAAGTACTGTCCAATGATGCGAAGCACATTCCCCATACATCAAGAATTTTGACAATAAATTTGAATGATTTGCAAACGTTTTCGCGATATAGCAAGTGCTATTTCGCATTTTCGTTGTTGCCTTATATCACGAAATAGCTAAAAATCAACCGATACGATGGCTAGCCTCTTTTACATCTGCAATAATTATCGTTTGATCTAGACTATCCATTGTGCCTATAATTTGCTTAAATAATAGATGGAAAATGTCTCATTAACGTTATTTGATGGTTTTTCTTTCAAATTAATCACAATTTTGATGGCCGGATCGTATCCGTCTGTGCTGGGTTCCGGGACATAGCGGAATACCGGCGGATGACCTCGCTAGGCTAGGTTCGCTTTCAGTAGGCGATTTAATGGTTGGTTCTGACCCCCCAGTCTGTCACCTCTATGGCCTCATCAATGGATGGGTCATGGAGAATGAGCAGAGGCGTTGGGGGAACGGATCGGATTGTTTTGTTTCTAGGTGTCTATGGCCTGCTGTAGACAGTAAGAGAACAGGTTGGCTGCTGGGCTTGAATAAGGCCAGCTTACGGTTGTTTGTCGGTTTTATCACGGGGCACTGCGAGACAGCCGGACTATTACAGGGCGTGTTGCGATGAGGAGGAGTTGGAGACTATCGAACACCTCCTCTGTAACTGCCCAGCCCTTGGTAGATTGAAGTTGAGGACCCTTGGTAGGCCCTTCTTTGAGAGTTTGAATTATGTGTCGAGAGCCGACATCAAGGCCCTTCACAGATTCATTAGTGGCTTAGGCTGGTTGAGAGAACTTCATCGGTGTAGTCGCGCTCTCACATCCTTTTGTTGTGTCTGGTCTGTGTGATTCCTCCGCTTCCCATTCCCCCCTTTCCCATATACCCTCCTTTCAACCTACCCCCTTTACTATCCTTCCCTCCTTTAGGACGTTGTACAATGGGTCAATCTGACCTCCGGGTACTGTACCTGTCTTGACTGACAGGTACACGTCCTCTAACCTAACCTTGAAAATTGAGTAGGTAAGTTAACTAGTTAAGAAGCTTAATAGTCTGACTACTAGATGCTCTAAAAGTTTTTCAAAATATTCTTATACTTTACTTTACAAAGACTGCAAAGACTGTCCGGAGATTTCTAGTAACCTATCCTCGTTATACCGTGACCATAGATTCTTTGAAATAACGCAGCCGGAGATGAGACTCCACCTCTTCTGTGCTTTACTATCAGAGAAAATGTTAGTTTTACCTGCGGGAATCCTATCCCTAAGCATTTTACATGCATTTCCAGGAATAACATCAGCCCTCACAGAGGAGGCTTGCTATGGAATGCAGCAAAACGTGATTTCGAATCAATTTTATGAATAACTGTCCTACTGTCGCTCGAATTCAATAACGAAACACAGCAATCGGATTACTTCGAAATCAGAAAGAGAAAACGGAAATCAATTGGTTACACTTTCTCATGGATACAGCAAATAGAAACTGTAGCCGCTAGAAGAAAATGTTTTCGTGAATTGACATTTTGTGCATGACACTAAATTTACAAATATCGCTTCCAGTTTTATTATGGACTTGAAATTTTTCAACAGTTCAAAGCAAGATTTTTAAAGTTTGAATAAAATGCGTGGAATTATTTAATGATCGGATTTGTTTTCCCAAAAACAAATACTAACATTTAAACTCATTTACATTCCATAATTAATTCAATACTCTTGAGATAAAAATTGTAAACTCTACTCACTAAATGATCGAACTCTTTACTGGCGCTGTCTCAGTTTTATAAATATTTTCTCTGAGTATGGATTGTGTTGATGATGGTGATGGTGATGATACTGTTGTATGCATATCATGCATTATTTTATGCTTTAAAACAACAACAGGAGTTTTTATTTTAATTGAGTATATGATGATGTTGTTGTTGTTTTTAAAATTTTTATATAACAACAGACAGTTTGTCATTCATTACATTTGTTTTATTTACTTTACTTTACCTACCCCAAATGTTATGCTATGAATTTTAATATAAATCAAAGAAGAACAAGAGCATAAAGAAAATGTGTGTGAGAGAGGGAGAGTGAGCGAAGGAGAACAAACAAAAACACAAAGCTAAACAATATTGTACTCAAAAAGAGTATTGTTATGAATACCGTGTACATATGCATGTGTGTATGTATGTACATGAATGGAAATGAATATGTACATACATGTGCGTTTGTACTGGCATTAATAAAACATTTTTGTTGTTGTATAGGCATATGTTTAATATTTTTTTATTTTTTTTGTAACTAAAGGGTCTGTTTTTTCATTAAGTTTTTATGTTTTCTCTGGGCTCTCTTTGAATATGTGTTTGTGTGACGGCTCTATGGATGTATGGATATGAAACAAACAAAAAAAAACCAAAAAACATAAACTCCTATAGCCGTTTATATGACAAAAATTGAATTTTTTTCTTAGTCTCGATTGAAACGCCTTGTTGAATGAACGTGTTTGTTTCGATTTTCGGTATTACGAATGTTAATGATTTTTTTAAACGAATGCGCGCGTAAAATTCAAATTTAACGATGAAAACGTTGCATATGAAAACAAAATACGAATATGCCAGTCTTGTGTTTAAATCAAATTAAATAGTTTCTCTGGTTTATTGTTAAAAATAACACAAAAATTTTATTGTTGATTTTGTTTTTGTGTACATAATATTTGATGTTAATATTGTATCATAATCAGTTTCATTATTTACATAAAAAAAATTTTAAATTGCTCTCATAAAAGTGAAAATAATTGAAAAGATTTACCAAAATTGTGCTTGTGCTTGTGTCTTCAAAACGTGTCTTTGTGTGTGTTTTTTTTTTTTTACTAAAATGTTAAATCGTAAAGGATCTTATACCCTAACAACATCATCACCAATTAAAATGTCATCCGCCATGGTAGCCTCAAACGTGCCGACATGTTCTGCTTCGCCTTTATCAAAAATAAAAATATTACCATCATCAATACCAACAAGATTCTCAAGCTCTTCAGGACAACAAACACAAATTCCAGACTGCAAACTAAAATCATCATCATTATCATCATCGTCGTCGTCACCATCACCATCTTTATCGTATTCGTCTTCAGCATCATGTTCGTCCTCGACCTCGTCCACTACCTTAACCCTGACAAGAAAACGTTGCTTATTATTGGCTAAATCGGCATCAGCGGCCTCTACATTACAACAAAGACGTCAAAGGTACAGAAACAACAAATATCACAATATTTTAGGCCTCTACTTAAGCAATGCAAATTGTTTCTTAACGTTTTCGTTTTATTGGCCATAATGGTTTCAATTTTTATACATAACTAAGTTAACTACCAGAAACATTAACGAAAACGTAAAAAACAACTTGTTTCATTAACAATTTTTCGATAGTTAAATTTTATAGAAAAATTTTCGATAAGAAAATTATAGTCACCGAAAATTTTTATAGAAAATTATGTTTATCGAAAATTGTTATCGAAAAATTTTCTGGTAGAAAATTATAGTTATCGAAATTTTTTTATAGATGTCGATAACTATAGACAATTTTCCAAAATACAATTTTCTATAGAAAACTTCGATAAATACAATTTTCTATAAAAAATTTTTCGATAAATACAATTTTTTATAGAAAACTTTTCGATATATATAATTTTCTATAAAAAAAAACTTTTCGATAAATACAATTTTCTACAAAAAACTTTTCGATAAATACAATTTTTTATAGAAATCTTTTCGATAAATACAATTTTCGATAAATACAATTTTTTATAGAAAACTTTTCGATAAATACAATTGTCTAAAGCAAACTTTTCGATAAATACAATTTTATATATAAAACTTTTCGATAAATATAATTTTCTATAAAATTTTTTTCGATAAATACAATTTTTTATAGAAAACTTTTCGATAAATACAATTTTTTATAGAAAACTTTTCGATAAATACAATTTTCTATAAAAAAATTTTCGATAAATACAATTTTTTAAAGAAAACTTTTCGATAAATACAATTGTCTAAAGCAAACTTTTCGATAAATACAATTTTCTATAGAAAACTTTTCGATAAATACAATTTTCTATAAAAAAAACTTTTCGATAAATACAATTTTTTATAGAAAACTTATCGATAAATACTATTTTCTAGAGAAAATTTTCGATAAATACAATTTGCTAGAGAAAATAAATAAATAAATAAATAAATTTTTCTGTAAAAAACTTTCCGATAACAAATTTTTAGACAAATTTTTTCGATAACATTTTTTATAAATTTTTTTTTTCGATTACAAGTTTCTATAAAAAAATTTCGATTTAATACAATTTGTTTCATATTCATTCATAAAAATTTAATTGTGAACGTGTATTACCCCAGCGTTGATTGAATCGAAATGCAGTGAATTGAATTGCATGTAAAATATTTTTTCTTATGAAACAGAATTGCCTTGAAAGCAAAAATAAAATCACTAAATGAGGTAAATTAAAAAAATTTAAAAAAATCAAACCAAAAAGAGGAATGAAAAATAATCAGCTGTGGTATCAAATTAAAAGCAATGTAGGGGGAGGGGGGTTACATATGATAAAAATTTATTTTGTTGAAGTCCATCCGCTATGGCAACATATCATGTTTACTACAGAAATCGATTAATTTTTCATGAAATTAATTAGTTCATCAAAAAACTTATTGGCTTTTCCGGACTAATAATCCCTGAGCCTTAATGCAAGTCTAACTCAGCGTGTGAGGTAAATCTGACCTATTTTGGGCAATTTTTTCCTTCAGACAGTGCAATTATTGTTGACCCGTAAGAGAGCAGCACAGTCAAATGAATCACACCAGAAAAGCAATAGAATGACTGTCATCCTGGTTTAGCCATCGTTTACCACCATTTCACCGCAGTTCAACCATAATCACTGAGACTCTCTCATGTTAACATTAAGACTGTTTGGATTAATGTCGAAAAGGACAATTTATTAAATATATAAGGCAGCGTAAATTATATCAAGACAGTGATCGATCGATACGCAATATTATGATCCGCGTATCATAAGAATGTTGTTAGTCACGGAATAATTCGGGGTAACCGATAAAGGTTTTAATCTCTAACCTTATCGATGCACCATTCAGGTATTACGTCTCTCCTATTAGAACAGATGAAAAGTCCTTTTTTTAATTTTAGTAACCTTGCTGGAAAGGCTCCCACTTTCTCACGCATTTGATAATGCGGTGCAGGAGCATTGTTCATACTTTCTCATGATGATTTAATAATTCCACGATGTGATATATTTGTATCAAAAAACATTATTTTTTTTCTATTTTTAATTTGTTTGCCATCTGCCGCTTTTACCAATACTTTGTAAAAAGAAATGTAGTTTTTATGGTCGCTTTTCTCTTCCAATGGTAGCCATTATTAATGAATGAATATTTCCTGTTTCATATGAAAATTGAAAAGAAAAACGATTATTTTCCAAAAGAAAAAAAAAGAAGGAAGAAAAAGAAAACCAATCCATCATGCAACATTTTCTTTTTTTTTTGTTTTTATTGTTTTATTTCTAACATCGAATCTATTTTGAAAACAAAAAAGGAAATGACACAGAAACAGAAATAAAAACTCATCATCACCTGCCATATATTTTTGGAGAACATCTTGCACCTTTTCTTTCTTTCTTTTTTCAAATAAAATCCTATTGAGAACGAACAGAAAATAGAAATTCATTTGAAATTTTCTTAAATTAATACCAGCTTCAAAAAGCTGGTTTTCATAGGTTGAAATTGTTACAGTAATTAGGCATGTGTTTTAAATGAAAATTTCTAAATTTCAATTCCTGGGAAATTATTCACTATTTCGTGACGACGAGACTATAAGAATTTTCTTTAATGTCTCCTGCTGTGGGCAAATACTGGGAGGTCTTGTTCTGGAAGTGCATGTATAGCAGGCGGGGTTTTTCATGTTTGATTTTCTTTGTATTTCTTTCAACAAATTTTGTCTTTTAATTTTTCTCCTGGCAGGTGAGAGGCAAAATAAATCAATCAAATTTTCTTGCACAACTGGGGATTAGGTTTTCGTTTATTGAAAAATTTTGTTTCAAAGGCCCTGTACTGCACATAAAACTGCTTGGCGTAGAGTAGGGCCAGTCGTTTTACCCGAAGTAATAATGCTGTTAGGCAAAGCATTGAAAAAGCGTTTTTTGAACTCCTTTTTTTTATCCGCATGTCTACGGATAATCCCGTAACGTTGGAGCATTGGAAACCAAAGTTTGTTTTGTTATCGCTGAGTTACATACTACATACAGATACATAATTGGTCATTACAACCCTTCAGTTAAGGTTGCGACCTAGCTTCTCACACCACTTATGTTGCGTGTATGTTAATTTTATCCATAAGTGGGGGACGGGACCTATAGTTTGAAGTCGACTCCAAACTACAGGTTTTTTTAGAGACTTTTCATGCCAATTTGTTATTTACTCTCAGAGTTTATGCCAGAAACCTGTTCATATTTCGATTTGATGGAGATGTCTGACCAGGGCTTTGAACCGCGGGCTCACTTCGAATAAGCCAACACCTACCTACTAGACTATGGCGACTTCGCTGAAATTTGCACAGAAAGCCTTGATATCTGCAACCAGCACAGAGGCAGTCATTTAAATGACACTGTATGTCATGCCAAGGATTATAAGGCAATTAAAGTTTCATCAAAACCATAACATTGCTTTTGAAACCGTAAAAGGGTAACTCTTTACAACCGACAATGACATAACGGGTCTATGTAAGTGTCCAATGGAAGGCATATAAAGGCAAATACGCAAAGAGGGCAAATAAAACCGAAGCGGACATAAAAAATCCCGTATTTGGTAGGAGTTCTTAAATTGTTTGTTAATTACCATCCAAGTGCTAAACACTGGTTTGTTCGATTTCTATGCGAATTTTCACAACATTTTTATTACTTGTGAAGGATATTTTAAACGATTTTTATTTTCTTTATCTTCTGTTAATTTTATTTGTCTAAAATTTGCATGTTTTTAAGATTAAAAACAAATATTTTTTGGAATTTCTAAACGTTTTACAACTCAACACAAAATTTTATGTTTCGAAATCCTGCTGCTTTCTCTACCTATCATCAGCCGCAAAGATTTGTTGTACGTGCAAATCGACATGTACGAACAACTTAAAATTTCTTTCTCTTTTACTAATTATCGTTTGTTCCCTTTTTTTAAGTCTTCCTAAATCCTTTTCATTTCTTTTTTTCATCGTGTTTTCTCTCTTTTTCAGATACACACGCACAACGACTCCATCAACAGCAGCGAATAATGATGGTGGCATCAACAGTGTCATTGGCATACGTAATGGTTTTCCAATAAATTTGGTAAGTGAACTGAAATTAATTGATTCGAATAGAATAGAATTGAAATGATTTTGTTGTCTACTATTGAACCTGTGTAATGAGTTGCATTTAGGGATCTCTCTCTATCTCTGTATCCCTTTCTAAAAATAGGGGAATCATTACTTTTTATCTGCCAACCAAGAAAAAAAAGAAGTAACATTTCGTATTGATTTAGAAGGATACTTAATGCTGCTTCTATTTGACTCAATCGAATTGAAATTGAATTACGAATCCCCAATTAAAAATGTAAATGATTAAAATGACCAGCACATAAAACTTTAAAAGATAGAACAGAATATAATTTGATGATGCCAATAGTAAATGAATGGAAAAACGAAATAATTTTTGCTGTGCTTGATTGTTCTTGCAGGACAAGAGAAAAAAATTTTCGATAGCTGTAAATTGTACAGATAATTTTTCGATAACGATAATTTTCTATAAAAAATTGTTCGATAACTTTAATTTTCTAAAGAAAATAGTTCGATAACTTTAATTTTCTAAAGGAAATAGTTCGATAACTTTTATTTTCTAATATAAAATTGTTCGATAACTATAATTCACTATAGATAATTTTTCGATAGCATAAATTTTCTATAGAAAATGTTTTGATTTTCGATAATAATAATTTTCTATAAAAATAATTTTGATGCTTACAATAAATATTCTACAAAAAAATTTTTGATAACAATAATTTTAAATAAAAAAAATTTTCGATAACTAAAATTGTCTATAGATAATTTTTCGATAACTTTTCACATGCAAAATAATTTATTTTCTTGGTCAAATTCGACTAATTCGAGACATAGTTTTCTTTACTCCATGATAGTCGTGGTTTACAAATACAGAAAAAGATGTTTATCGAGTAAACCTGCAAATAGTTTAGTAGTTTGGTCATTAAATCGACAACCGTAATAGAGCATTAAGAGAAGAGAAGAGAATTAATGTTTCCTCAAAATTGTCCTATAAATCTTTATGTAAATTAACATACATACATACAGTGGCGACATCTCAAATAGCACGTTTCATAAATGGAGAAATTAGTGATAATTTTCCTTCAATTGCTGCGAAAAAGTTAAAAACTTTTGTTATATTTAAACCACCTTTATTGTTGTTAATTAATTAATAATGATTCTTTTTTTATTTTTTTGTTGATATATTTTTTTACATAATTTTTTAACCAAAAAAAGTTTTTTTTGACGACAAATTAAATAGCACACATGAGAACGCAACCAAAATTCATTTAAAACTTAAGATTAATTCAAAATTTTTATTATGTTAAATAAATTTAAATTTGTTAATACTATCAGTACTTTGTAGGAAACCCGTTATTTTTAACAACGGCTGTGCATCGACGATGCATTGACTGAATCCGCGATTGGCATCTTTCTAAAAGGGATGGAATACCATGCTTTTTGAATTTCAGTCCATAAAATGTTCAAATTTGTAGCATTAGAACGATCTATTCTCTTTTCAACATCGTGCCATAGATTCTCAATCGGATTTAAATCCGGAGATTAAGCTGGCCAAGGTACTACATCAATTTTATTATCAAAAAACCATTTTTTAACGGACTTAGCCGTGCGTTTAGGATCATTATCCTGTACAAGCTTCCACTTTATATTCATTAAAATGTTTTTGTAAGCTACTTGGTTCATTATACCCTCTATTCGTGTTATAGGACCCACACCGTACCATGAGAAGCTTCCCCAAACAAGCACGCTTCCACCCCCGTGTTTAATGGTTTTTGTTGTGTACCTTGGATCAAATTCTGTGTTTATATTTCGCCTTACGTATGACCTTCCATCCGAAGCGGTTAAACTTAGATTCGTCCGTGAAAAGTACATTATTCCAGTAAGAAAGTGGTTTTTCTAAATGGGCCTTGGCAAAATTAACTCGGATTATCCGATTATTTTTGGACACATGTGGTTTACGCCTGGCAATGCGCCCAAATAAGTTATTTTCTCGTAATCTGTTTTTTATTGTACTTGTGGATATGTTTAGTCCCAACTGTTGTTTAATTTTTTCCCGTATTCTTGGTGCAGTTAAAAAATGATCACTTTTGCTCATTTTAACTATTAATTTATCTGTCCTTTGAGACGTTATTCTGGATCTTTTTCGTGTGATGCTTTCAAAAGATTGAGTTTTTTCATATTGTTTGATTGCGTTATACACTTTTTTTCTCGAACAATCCAGTTTCTGTGATATTTCGGTAAATGTCAGGCCGTCCTTGCGGTATTGAAGGACAAATCTTCGAAAGCTTGGATTAGCGTGTTGGCCACGCCCCATTCTATGATAATAGTAATACATTATATTTTAAATAATAAATTAGATAATAATTATCAACTTTATACCTTTTTTCGTTATCAAAGTGTTTATTTTAATCAAAATATAATTTTTTTTAAATATCTTAAGACGTGTGCTATTTAAAATATCTGCGAATATAGCGAGGAAGAAACAATAACTTTCAGTTTCTAAAAATACACTTCCTTGTTTGTAAATTTTTTTTTACGAATTAACAACAACATGTTATTAAACAAATAACTGTAAAAAGAATTTAAATAATTGAAGAAATAAAAGAGAAAAAATGTGTATGAAAATTTTTACAATAAACGTGCTATTTGAAATGTCGGCACTGTATATTTGAATTTTTATTTGTGTACCATACCGTTTTAAAATAAATCTCAAATATAAACAAAATTGCCACTAAAACTTAAATTTTCTTTAAATACATACACCCACCTTTGCATAAAACCCCTTTGTTTTCAATACACTTTTATTCCTGCCGTTAAAAATAAACATGAAAATCGCTTAAATTGCTTAATTTTGCTCAATTTGTCGTATAATTAGATTTACAGTTGCAAAGAGCAGAAACATGTGCTTTAACTCTGGCAAGCACGCACGCACACGTTTACAGTTTAGCCTCTTCATTACTCCCACTTCTGAATTTTAACAGAGAGAGAAGCACTAGCAATACAACAAATTAACACGTTAACTTTTAATACAACAACACCAATAATATTAAACTAATTAAAGCATTTAAGTAATAAACACCAAACAGCAGATGAGTAAAAAACATGTTTTTTGCTGCTAGTTTTTGCTGTTTTCTTTTTTTCATCGTTAATTTCATGTTTATAGTTTGTTACACTGCACTGTAAACAACACAACACAATACAAAGCAAAGCTCAACATAATGATTAATACCCCATCATGTATATTACTTACAGAGTTTTACAAGCAACTTAAATTTTAAATGTGTAGTGGTGTTGATTGTAAAAGAGAGCAAAGTATAGATAAGCAGGGAGTTTGTTTACTTTTTGAATAGAAGAGAATCTAATTAACAGCATCATGCATCGTTATAAGTTAAGCGTTAAGTGTTGGCAAAGTGTTTGCATTTCTTTTTTTAATTTTTAAATTTTTTTTTTCCTTTTTCGTGACGTAACTATACAGTAAGGAGACAAATTATTTTGTTGAATTTCTTAATAATTTTATTAAAACTTTATTAATTACATTGTGTTACATGAGACGACTTATGAATTTCTAAATAGTTTACGATTAGTTTCATCGTTTTAGTGTTGTTTTAATAATTTTACATGGTTTACTACGGTAATAAAATTTTGTTTTTTTTTTTTGTGCTTTGTTTTCAATCATTTTTTTACGAGTAAAATTAGTAACAGACATCAGGTGTAAAATTGTAATTTTACAAACGTTATTAACAGTTTAAAAGTTTTTCTAAGAAACTTCAAACTGACATTGAATTAATAATGTGTTACGAAAACTAAAGCATTTTATCTTTTTTTTGTTTTTTTTTTTTTGTTTTACTACAAGGTCTACTTGCTTAAATCATGGAAAAAAAAAATACTAAAAATAATTATTTTCAATGAACAACGAATTAAAAATACCCTAAAGCCATGATTTAACAAAATTTTAAAAATTTTAAATAATTTTTCCTTGACTTACATGCTCTGTAAGCAGCTGAAAAGTGTTTCTGTTTTTATTTTTCCTTTATGGCTGCTAAACTCATTACGTTACGTTGGTTTTTTTTTACACATTTTTAACGATCCGGTTTTGTTTCGCCTCTTTAGAATTTTGTTCAAAAAATTTATTACTTGCCAAAATAAATTGGATTTCTCATAAGCTGACAGCAACAACAAAACAAAATTTGTTTTTTTAAGGTAATAAAGCAGCTGCATTATGTGGACTTTTGGTTTGTAAACTAAAAATAACGTCAAAAGCAAAAGAATTTGTCTGGCCCAAAAAATGTTAACCCATTAAATGTGCTCTATACCCATACACATACATACATAATTTCAGGAAAAAATATTACAATTCTTTATTTGCTTGCTTATTTTGTGATGTCAGAAAGAAAAGTGCATTAAATGTTGTGTACAAAAGTGCATACATTTTGATACAAGTTGTTGTAAAAACAATGCTATCCTCTACGGAGCAATGGGCTCAGATACAAAGCAGCCCCGCTTTTACATTCGCTTTAAATTTTTTTTTACTTGTTTTATTACAGTTTCACTAAGTGTTTACAGCTAAGCAGGTGATCGGCCTAGGTTCTAGAATGATAGGGTTGCCGTCTCTCGTTTCCTACGAACAACACAATATGTAAAATTGTATTTGTTTTTTGCATTGTGTGTAAAGGCGAGAAAGTTTATTCATTAATTTCTTCTCTTGCGGTGGCCTTGGTGTTCATTTTTCATGGTGTTCCCTTTCTGGAGGGTCAAAGATCAAGTTTTCTTTTTTTTTATCTTGTTTACCAAAGGAATAATAATGGGAAATGCTTTGCAATATGACTCTGTGGCATACGAATAAGTCGAAGACAGATATTGGGACAAAAGTGTGGGCGTTTGGTCCCAGAATAATATATTCCGAGCACATGCAGAAACTTGCTGTTATTTTCCAAGCAGTAGTCCACGCTATAGAAACATCAACTCAAATTAAACAGGAAGGAAGCATAAGCACAATATTATCTGACAGCCAAACCATTATCCAAGCACGGTTGGCATTGCCTCGTAAATGTTGTGGGACTGTCTATAGAAGCTGAATAGGCTAATTAGAAGAGATAGAAAAAGCCTCTATAGAATCCCAGGTAATATGGAAATTTACGGCAATTAGCAAGCAAATAAAGCGAGCTTTCACACCATTACTGGGGCCATCATTTTTCTTTTCTGTGAAAGGAGATGTTTGGATGTGTAAATTCGATGGAGATAGCTGTCCACCCATAGAAGTTAAATGGGAACACTTAGGCCACATGGGGCCTATTGTGATAGTTCGGGAATCACCCGTAGCTTCTGATGATGAAACGATACAGACTGCCAATGTCGATGTGTTACAGTTCTTCCATATCATCTGTATAGTAGACACCAAAGGTGCCCTTTTGTCCTCCCACGTAGTGCTGGGCATGTACCAAATGGATAAGAATAGTCTCCTATTCTTCCAAAAAAAAAGAAAGGTGAAGAGATGCTAAGATTTGAATCACGCATCAGACTCAGGCTTAGCCTTTTAACCAGACACTGTAGACTCAAAAAACATTTGTTTAGAGCATGGATTTCCACCAACTCACTATATATGATCAGAATACATACTGGGAACCTGTGTGGTGATACATGCCAGAATAATGAAAGCCTCAATTCGAAAACCAATCGAAAATGTCTTCGATTCCAATCTACCACGTAACCTCAAAGACCTTAATGTGTTTAAAACTTTTCATTAAAAAGTTGTCATTGTTTCTTTCCAGATCTATTAAAAAGCATCGAATGGGTTAAAAGAAATTCTCCACTTTAAAATAAAAGAATCGTAATACTAAACTGCTGCAAAAAAATTGTTTTACGAAAAGAGAAGTGAAGGAAAAAATTCAAGCTTTTTTTGGTCAATGAAAATGAGTTGAAACTCATATTTCAGGTTCATTCACTGGTTCATACCAAAAATAACAGGCGCATAAAAAAATGTTTTTTTTTTTTTGTAGCTGATATTTCTTCGCTCATGTGGCTAAACTTAATGGCATGCTGTTGGTTAGGCGGCGGCAGCATTCATTCAAGACATTTAAGACGTGGTTAAAATGTTTGAAAAATTTAATTTTTTTTTATTTTTATTTTTTGTTTTCCTTTTTTTTCTTTTTTGTGAAATAATATTGTAAAATGAAATTATTAAACATGAAGAAGTCATGCGTTGCATTTTAATTTTTTACTTTGTAAATGAACGCATTGAAAGAAAGTCGGCCTCAAAATCCCGCATACAATTGTTGCGAGAGAGTTCAATTAACAAAACACAAATTGAACAACGATTTTGTAATAGAAATTTTTATTTTTTTCCTTATTCGCTACAAAATTGTATACAATAACTGACTGTATGGCTGACTGGTTGATATGAGCCACAATCTGAAAAAAAAATTGATACTCAAGGAAGAAGTCATAGTTGTCTCTGGTTTTAATATAAATCTCCCCCTGTATGTTTAAAGGTTTCTTTCTGTTACAAAAATATGTAATTGTGGTTTTGTAATGCATATCATCATTATGCTCTCAGCCACAATGCAAATATTTTTTTATTAACAAAAATAATCAATACTTTCCTATATGATATGATATTAAATAATTTCTAAATGAAAACACACAGCTTATATAAGTTATAATACAAATGGCGGTTTGTTTTCTTTTTTTTCCCCAGTCAAGGGTCTTTGCCCCCTTATTAGCCACGTAATACTTTCAAAGTGTAAAAGATGTCATAGACATTTCCGTTTTCTTTTTATATTAAATTTTTGTTCAAAAACAAAATTTTATTTTACTATACAAATCAATAAATCCCATCTGTTTTATTTAATTTTAAAACAAAAAATCTCTCGCACAGTTGTTTCAGCTCATTTTGTGTCAAATTTTGTCAACGGAAATTTGATACTTTCTTCATCATCATGCTTCTTGTGTATTTCATTGAATGAAAAATCAAAAGGGAAATTTCTTAAGGCTTTCCCTTCGTTAGCATTTTTCAGTTCAGAATTTTTTAAATGTGTTACTTACCAACAACACTATAGGCAATCGATTACAGTTTTCGATATGGAAGGAAATTAAAAGAAAATAAATCAAAAATAATTTCTTTGTAAGGAAATTTGCTGACAAAAAAAAAATTATAATACATAATTAAGTGTTCTTAAGCCAACAACAACAACATTATTAGGGTAATCACACTACTTAAAGTAAATTTTAATAGGGAGAATTCCCAAAATAAAACTGTGGAGAACAAATTCTAATGTCCACTGTGAGAAAAAGTTGTGTTGTTACAAATGCTAGCAAATATGCCATATGTTGCATTGCAATTTAAATTAAGGAGTGCCCAGGAAAAAGTTTTGTCATACTTATTATTAGTTGTTTTTTTTTTAATATCTACACCAGAGATCAACAATGAGTATTCAAAATGATGAGTAGAATCGAATCATACTCATAATTTCTGATACTTATACGCATTCATACTTATTTTTAATATCATGGCACCTCTACTCATATTCAAAGTTTGAATCATAATCGTACTCATACTTAACAATATAGGCAAATTTTTAAAAAAAAACACATAAAATTCAGAAAAATGCATTAAATTTTTATTTGAATCGATAGTACGGTCCATATAATTTAATGTTTGAAGATTATTTCATGCAAATGTTGACCGCGACTGCGCCTCAAATGGTCATTTCGGCCGGTATCTCACGAATAAATGCTCCAATGTTGTCTTCCAATGCGTCAATTGAAGCGGGCTTGTCTGTATAGACATGAGCTTTAACATAGCCCAACAAAAAATAGTCTCAAGGCGTTAAATCGCACGGTCTAGGCGGTCAATTGACAGGTCCCGAACGTGAAATAAAATGTTCACCGAACTCGCCTCTCAATAAGTCCATTGTTACGCGTGCTTTGTGGCATGTGGCACCGTCTTGTTGAAACCACAACTCTTGCATTTTGGGCAAAAAAAAGTTGGATATTGGAAATTTTCCACGTTGTTGAGTAACAGAGGCGCAATTGCTGCGAACGGCGACGAATCGATAATTGATGGTCATCATTAACACTGGCCGATACAGCTGCGTAAGCGTGTTGGTGGTTTAATGTTGGTGCGAAATTTAGTCTCAATAGCCCGAATAGCCGCTTCAGTGCGTCGATTAAACTGACCATAAAATGATAGAAGCGCGCGATGAACTTTCTTAACAGAGCACGCATTTTGATAATAAAATTCAATGATTTGCAAGCGTTGTTCGTTTGTAAGGCGATTCATTCATTATAGACCAAACTGAAGATGTTTGACAGTGATACAAAACACGAAACGTGTGTGACCTGTTTAAACCAGTGTTGCTAAAAAATCACCCGGTATTTTTCTAAAGTTATGAATCTGAATAAGTAGGCTTATGAATCAAACATATTTCGAATGGTATGAGTTTGATGTCAACGTTGCACGCATACTCATTGCAACCTGAACTTATAAATCAACGTTGTAGTGAATGCGCGAATGAATCAGAGTGGTTAAATTTCAATATTGTTGGCTCACATGTATTCAAAATTTCATGAGTACTTATGAGCAGCGAAAAAACGATTCATTGCTGATCTCTGATCTACACTCAGGAGATGATCTCGTACTCATGCAGTGCATTGTGTTGGAGCAAGGAAATCTGTATACGAGTATATACATACATACATACATACATACAGAATTGGCCATTACAACCCTTCAGTCAGGATTACGGCCTAGCTTTTCACACCACTCATGTTGTATGCGTTAATTTTATACGTGAGTGGCGGGACCTACAGTTTACGTCGACTCCGAACGACGGATTTTTTGAGAAACTTTTTCATGGCAGGTTTATTTACTTCAGAGTTTTAGCCAGAAACCTGCTGAGAGAAAGTCGCCGAAAAAATATTTTTTTTATATTTCGTTCTGATGTCTGACCTGGGATACGAACCCGGGCTTTACGTCTAATAAGCCAACACACTACCTACTAGACTACGGCGACTGCATGAGTATATACAGTCAAAAAAAAGTTTACATACAACGGTGTAAGTTCTTTGACTGTACCAACAGTGTATTTCTCTGTAATAATTCTCACTTACTTTTTCTGTTTCGTTTAATCGTATAATGTCAACAATTAGACACTCTGAAAACACCCAGGGTCTCTGGTGGGAATCGTGCCCACGGTCTCGTCATTTGAAGTTTAGCTCACTGATCTAACTGTAGACCAACTTTTACAAATTAAATGAAAAAGAATTCAAATTCAAATGTTTTTTATTATTAAAAAGCGATTCATTATAACAAAATGATGATTTCTTTGACGCAGCACCATTTTTCTCTATTAGGATTGCCAATTTACCTCAATTTGCGAGCTTACTCGGAGACCTTTAAGTCCTTACATCAAGTAACGATTGGTCTAACACTCAGAAGAGCAAGCTTTCTCTCTACTACACCAAATACAACAATCTAACAAGACATTTTCACAAAGAGTGTTGTTTCCTGGCACCGGGAAATGGCAATCATCTACCTGCCAATAAACTGGAATAACTTTCTTAAAGAAAGTGATACAAAGCGACGAAAAACCGAACAAGAATAGAAAAGATGCTCCTTAAAGGTAGTGAAGGAATAGTAAATATTAACAGTCGCTGCCATGGGCTAGTAAGACGAGAGCTCCAAGATTAAAAATATATTTCTTGCAATGAACTCCTTAGTAGTCAGCTGGTAAAAGTTGTGAGAGTAACTGGTTACCTTGTCAAAGCTTTTCTAATCTGTGCTTCGGAAACAACATTGAAATCTACATGAAATCACTCATGATGAAATTTACGCACACAATATGGAGTGTTTGAGATTTGACGTACTAAATCGCTCCACATATTTAATAGAGACGGGGTTAAGATAATCTACAGTTTTGCTGGGAGACTTGTATTAGACATGAGTCTTTGAGTCTTTGTATAAGGCAACACAGTGCTCAGGCCTTCTGGGATCGTGTCCCTAGACCACATACTTAGAACCTATGCAGCGCTATTGTTTCTACTTTAAACTCATCAATATCTCTTAACTACCAAGTCTCAGTGAATTTGTGGCTCAGGAGATTTTAATGGCGTTTGAGGGGATTTTGCATGTTGCGTTAAATCGTCTCTCATGTTTCCCCATATTTTAGTGAAATTACTCACGTATGTTAGGAGAAACAATGAAACACAATGATACCCGAGGCGTTACAACGGGCCACTCACTATGCGTGCTCAAGGGTGCTTTTGGTGTCAAGGCTACCACTTTAACCTACCTACCTAGCCACAATGATCACTGATGGATATGCTGCAATTGACACGATTTTGGAAAGAGTTTTGGAAGCAAGGTCCCAAATAATATTCTCGTGTGGATTTCGGTAATTGAAATTATATTTTCAAAATATTTTTCATTTATATTCTACAGCCGGCATTGCACGAATCACTTCTTTTTCAACATCCCTCAAAGGAAATTACTTGCGTTCATTAACAATTTCCGAAAATAAGTTTTTCATTTTTCTCTTTCCCAAAAACCCATAATTTTTTGGGTTTCTTTTTCTCTTTTCCTACCGCGTTTCAAATTGTCTCGTATCGTGTTTTTCGTTGATTGTCATCAGTGTGTCATCTCAAATATAAATAAAATCCAATTAAGACCAACAAAATGCATTACTCAGCTCAACTTAGCTCAGCTTCATGTAAACCCCTCAATATCCTTGTCTTTCTTGCCCTTTCGCTATGAGGCCCATCATCATTTGTCATAGAGACACGCCTGCAACATATGGTGGCATGTTTTGCGACATGCTTCACATGACAACAAGCAATCAAAAAAAAAGGATACAAAAATTATAGAAAGACAAAAAACGAAAACGAAAACTAAACAAAACAGAACAGAATGAAAAACATTCGAAAAACCAGAGCAACACTCACGTTTTGTTCCACAACCTCATCTCTGCCTCTTGCTAGCCTAATGACATCACACCCTCTCATGGTGCTCCTTTTTCCTGACAAAAGTATGTACGAAAAACACAATTTCACTTAAAATTCAAATGAAAATAGAAACTAAACTAGTTCAAGTTGTTTCTTCTTCTTCTTCTACTCTCCTACTACCAACCATCACTACATGCATACATACTCGCATGTTATTCAGTTTGTCTGTCGGACTGTTGTTGCTATTGTGACATCTACTTTAGCAAATCAAAAGATTTTTATGTTGCTTCTCTTGGTTTTAAGCAGTAATTTTGATCAGAAAGGGGTTATAGAAGTCTCATAGAGGGCCTAATTGTTGCCATAAAGGAATTCTAAGAATTTGTCCAGGAAGTTGTGACAAATCAGTCAACTAATATGCCTCATTGTCTTTTAAACGGCATCACTTTTTGAACTTTAAATGTCTTAAGTCGCCGTAGTCTAGTAGGTAGTGTGTTGGCTTATTAGACGTAAGGCCACGGTTCAAACCCCAGGTCAGACATCAAAATGGAAAATGTAAAAATATTTCTTCGGCGACTTCCTCTCAGCAGATTTCTGGCAAAAACTCTGAGAGTAAATAAAAATTGCCATGAAAGGCATCTCAAAAATCTGTCGTTCGGAGTCGACTTTAAACTGTAGGTCGTACCACTCATGTATAAAATTAACACACACAACATAAGTGGTGTGAGAAACTAAGTCGTAATCCTAACTGCAGGGTTGTAATTACCAATTATGTATGTATTGTTGTATGTAATGTCTTAAGGCGAGCTCTTTATTTCCACATTTGCTGACAAAAGACCCGAAGAATTTTACCTTTTTGGACTTCTTTTCCAGAGATGGATGCTGTTTTGAGAAAGTCCCTGTTATTCGACTGGTTTCGATGAGGTGTGTAATGCTTTAGTTCTTCTGCTTTCAGGTATTCCTTTCATATTCCAAAGCTATTCATTTTTTTATAATCATTTAAACAGGTTTTCGATTAACACTTGTGGGGACGGTGTATTGTTGGTGAACAAACCGGATTTCTATTAAAAATTTTAAAAATTTACGCTTTGCTTGTGCAATGAAACTTTAAACGTGTTTGAGGCACAGGATTTATGAAAGCAAAGTAACGGTAAATATTTCTTTGGAAGTATGCCAAAAAAAATTTGATAAAGTCGAGACCTTTCTGTAGCATAAGAAGAGTGGCTTGGAAAGCTACTCGCATATTCGATTGAGTAAGACGTGTAGTCTTCTCCAGGACAATAATCGCCAGCCGTCTGACCGGGCACCGTAGACTCAAATAATACTTTTTCAGAGTAGCAATGTTTTCAAGCCCAGTATATAAAATTCTGTTAATGATTTAAACGAAATACCAGAATACGTACTTAAGACTTATGCAGCGTTAATGCATCGCAAAATGTTTAAGGTGCTACCGGGTGCTAGATAGGTAGTTATCCTTTCCGAACAGCATCCTAAAATTTGTCGGGACAACAGAATGTGTGATAGTAGGTATTATAGGAATGTCCTGCTTTGATTACGGGCAGTACAATCAATTTTCTGATTGTCGTAGTCTTTCAGCTCTACATAACAACAAATATTAAAAAGAAATTAATGACCAAATTTTTTTGTGCACACTTCTTAATATCACTTATTTCACTCTGCAGTTGAAGTTTTGTAAATTTGTTGTTGATGGTAGTGATATGGAAGTGTCATATTCTATGGTTCTTCTCTGATATCAATTAACTATTTTAACACCCGAACGTTTACGGGTAGCGATTTGGATACAGTCTTCAGGTGGTCAGCAATGAAGCTACCTTTCTTTCGCATAAATTTTGCTCAACCACTATTACCGCTAGAATTTCGTAAGGCTGGCTTAGATAGAATAGATGCTTTAACGTTTTTAATCGCATGTCACAACGAATAGTTTAAATTTGGTGTGATACACAATTTTTCCAAGTAACTTGTTAGAGGAGACCGAAAAACTGTTTTGGAACTTCAGAAGTTCTTGTAGCCGTTTTGTACATTCCCTATGCTTTATTTTATGTTGATTTGGGCCCAAGAAAACTTATTAAAATAACTACCGCCTTTACTAATGATGAAACCTAGAATGATAAGTAGTTTATATGGGGACATAACCCCATTAATTTTTAGAACAATTTTTTTTAACATTCTTTTCTCCTGTTTTTGTAAAACGAATGATTTTACACGTTCCTGTAGTTGTAGTAGTAGCCGTAGTCTAGTAGGTAGTGTGTTGGCTTATTAGACGTGAAGCCTCGGTTCAAACCCCCGGCCAGACATCTCCAACTAAACGAAATTGGAAGAAAATATTTCTTCGATAGATTTCTAGCAAAGAGTAAATAAAATTACCAGGAAAAGTTTCTCAAAAATCACAAAACATAAATGGGTCGCCGTAGTCTAGTAGGTAGTGTGTTAACTTATTAGACGTAAAGCCAGGATTCGAGGCCCAGGCCAGAAATCAAGACAAAATACAAAAAAAGTATTTCTTCGGCGACTTCCTCTCAGCAGATGTCTGGCAAAAACTCTGAGAGTAAATAAAATTCCCATGAAAAAGTTTCTCAAAAATCTGTCGTTCGGAGTCGACTTTAAACTGTAGGTCCCACCACTCATGTATAAAATTAACGCACACAACATAAGTGGTGTGAGAAACTCGTCGTGATCCTGACTGAAGGGTTGTAATTGCCAATTATGTATGTATGTATGTATGTATGTAATAGTCTATTAGGTAGTGTGCGGGGTTATTATACCAAAGGCCACAGCCAAATATTAAAAAAAACCTTGAAGACTTCCTCTCAGCAGTTTTCTGGCAAAAAAAAAATGTGAAAATAAAATTGTCGTGAAAAGTTTTTCAAAATTCTATCTTTCGGAGTCAACATCAACAGTGGGTTCCGTCACTCATGGACAACATTAACAAACACAACATCGGCGAAACTAGGTTGTAATCCTGACTATTGTGATCCTAATGATCAAATAAGAAAGGAATAACAACAGCGATGTAATGTGGTAATGTAGGTCAGACATCTCCATTTAAACGAAATATGAAAAAATATTTCTTCGGCAGATTTCTAGCAAAGAGTAAATAAAATAAGCTAGGAAAAGTTTCTCAAAAATCGCACAACATAAATGGTGTGAGAAACTAGGTCGTAATCCTGACTAAAGAGTTGTAACGACCAATTATGTGTGTATGACGTACGTGTGCATCCATTCGTCTTACAAAAACAAACCTTTAAAAAACACTTAAGTTTGTGATGAAGAATATACTCAAACCGTTCGTGAAAGAAGTAAATGTTATCAACAACATAATCAAGGTATTGCCATCGTTTGTGGCGTATTCTAACAGCACTAAGCTAACTTTGAAGGTCAGACATTACATACATACATACATAATTGGCCATTACAACCCTTCAGTCAGGATTAGCGCCTAGCTTCTGAGACATTCTTCTCCTTTATAAAGTAATTTACATTTGGCATTTCGTTCGTGGAGATTGTATTGGAAATCAACGACCACAATATATGGAAGTGATACTCTTCTAGTGTCTCGAACTTATTGGCAGCGTTCATGATTTTTTTTTTTTAGAAACAAATTTATTGCAAATCCTTTAAGTATTTGAAATTTTATGCCAAGAAAACTTTATCCATTTTTCCAATTCCTATTAATCTCTTCCATTATACCCCCTAAGAGTTGTGTGTGTATAACGAAGAAAATTGTCTTAGACTTGTTCTCCAGCATATGGTTACTGTTGGATATTTTACGATGTTTTTTATGTTTATTTTTTATTTATTTATTTTTTATTTTTGTTTCCCCTTTCCTTTTTAAATAAATAATTTTAAATAAACTGTAAATTATCTTCTCCGCATGTGCGGTTGATTTAAAAATCTTTTTTTTTTTGGGTTTGATTTGGTTTTCAAAATCAAAAAAAATCCTTTTAAACACCGCCCCTTCTCCCCCCTATTCTTTGCTAAATAAGGGCTTAGGAATACTAAGAAGCCAAACCAGAACAGAAATACAATAATTTAACGAAAAATATAAAGAGAACTACTATTTCAGAATGTTTATTTATTTTATTTTATTTTTTTTAATGGTGTTGAATGAATGTTTCAACTTTATTTGATAAAAATCTTCATTGCCATCCCATACAATATACTCGTATGCGAGTACCACAACATGCATGCATGTGTTGTAATCCAACAAATGCCACAGCAAATATACTATACTGCTAAATACTATTACTGAATTACCCATAATAAAAATAATAAAAACAAACAACAAAAATATAATCAATGACGGATATAAAAATAGATAAAAATCTATTGAACCGACTGGCGGAAAGTCAAAACACACACCAGACGTCACATACACGAAATATCCGTTTTGAAAATTCTTGTTTTTTCTTTTTTCCTTTCATTGTTTAGTTTAAAATTAAACATTCTTGTTATATTTTTATATTTTGTTTTTGGTGTAAATTGTTAAAGGAAATAAAACATCAAGTAGCTTAACTATGTATGTAAGTAGCAGCAACATCAACAAAACGACAACGCCAGCCTGCCAATAGCGTATAAAATAAACATTGACTTTGAAAAGTTCAGAAAACTCATTAATAATCCACTCTGGTAAAAGTAAAGAAAATTGTTTTTGGAACCAACAAAAAAAAACATAAAACACTCACACTGTTTATATACGAGTATGTATGTATAGTACTTTGTTTACATATAAACATGACAGTCAGGTCATCCCGTGTTTAAATTCTGTGTTTATTGTGAATTTAATTTTTTTTAAGCAACAATTCTTGTTTCCAATGAAACAGATCCGGGAGAGAGTCATGCCAATTTGTAATTGTCAATTTCGTTCTCTTATTAACAAAGAATTCGAAACAAAAGTGTGTGTGGTACAGTGAGATTTGTGACACCATAATACGTGACACAATTTGTGGTGATCAGAACAGTGTTTCTTTTTAAAGTATGTAATTAAAATCCTCTTTGAATAAGAAGATGACTGATTCACTTCTATTCCTGCATCGCCTCTTTAATATAAGTATTGCTGCAATAGCAAGAGATTTATACTGGAATCAGGTCGATTTACTCTTGATTCCCAGGTTGAATATTAAACAGAGAAAACTGAACCTAATAAACACATAGTAAATTAGAACAAAGTTTATAAGATTTCTCTACGGTTTTTTTTTCAAGAAGAGATTCTTATTATTTTTATAAGGAAAACCTTTTTAAAAAAATCAAGAAGAAAACTTAGGGATTTTACTAGATAGTCTTCTTGATTTTTTTAAAATGGTTTTCTCCTTGATTTTATTAAGCTTTCTTTTTGTTTTTTCAAAAAGGTTTTCTTCTTGATTTTATTAAGCTTTCTTTTTGTTTTTTTCAAAAAGATTTTCTTCTTAATTTTATAAGACTATCCCTTTATTTTTATAAATAAAACTTATTGATTTTGCTTGATATTATTATAGATTTTTTATTGATATATTTACTTAGAAACTAATTTAATATTTGATTTATTAATAATGATTTTGCACGAACAATATTTCTTCTCCATTCCCTTAGTCCTGCATTGAATTTAATCAAGTCCCCAGTATATTTTTGGTCCACCTTCTTGAATTGATTTTCAACGTCTTCGATTTCCATTTTTTAATATGTTTCTTGATGTAATTCTAAAACTTAAAAAAATGTTGCACGTTTCATCCCAGAGCTCCCAGGATTTAAAAATTGGGTCATTACTCAAAATTTTATTTGTTTTTATAACACTTTTTTTGAAATTAAAACAATTCAATTTTTTTTATTTAAGTTTACTTTGTTTTTCTTAAGAAGGAATATTTTTATTACTTTTTTCAACTTCTTTACTTGCCACTTGTTCACTTTTTTTAACAAGCCAGCTAATATAATCAAGAAGATATTCTTATTAAAACATTAATAACATAATTTACACATGATCAAATAGAAACCTAATGAAATCAATAAGGAATACTCCTTAAAAAAAATTATTAAGTGGCCTAATGAAATCTATAAGAAAAACCTTTTTGAAAAAATTGATTAGATAGCCCAATGAAATTAATAAGAAATTCTTGTTTTATACAATTTAGAAGAAAACACAATAGAATCAATAAGTTGACGGAATTTGAGTAAAAAAAATGGTAAATAACAAGTTTTCTTGTTAAATGTATGTGTTTTACGTCTTGAAAAAATTAAAAAGATTTATCACATAAAAATAATAAGAAATCTCTACGAAAAAATCTTCGTTTCTTTCTGCTGTAATACCCCTCACTCCAAAAACGTTTCGTAGAGAAAATCTTCTTGATTTTATTAGGCAGTTTTCCCTCTGTGTACATATGACAACAAACTGAGCCTGAATGCCGCACTAAGTGGTATCTCGTCCTTGAAGAAAAGTCTATGGTCTAACCTAACCATACCTCCAGTTGTGCATAATCTTCAAATACATTCTTAAACTCGAGAGCTACAATCTCAGTGCTTTGAATTTGATGCACAGCAATCCCGTGTGTATTGCTAATACCTTGAAGCCAAAATATTCCCAAGATTTTGCGAAAACTACGCTACGCAGCTATACAATCAATTGGTTTCCTGTAGAAGATACTAGAATAACAGGGTTCCCATTATCCCCTTCCCAGTGAAAGAACACATAATCTTACATTGTCTTATTGCACTAGGTATAGTGTAATACGTCATCCTCCTCTTGTTGGTATTATCTGAAGGGTCAGGAGGCATAGAGCCTGCTAAATGGGTTTATATTCAAGGATAAAGCCTCTTTGGAGAGAATAGGATAACTAATCTAGTGATCGATTTAATATCAAGCGTCGTTAGCTTCATTGAACTATCAAAAGAAAGAGAGAGAGAAAAAGAGAGCCAAATAAGAGAAATTTACTTAGAGTGAGATAAAGTATACAATACTCTCTTGCTTTTTAATCATTCTACAACATCCACAGGAGACAGATGCAGGTAAATGAAGTCTCTCCGCTTGTCTACCCAATACACAACGACGTGTGAGTATAAATACCAGAGATCAGCAATGAATTGGTTTTTCGCTATTCATAAGTACTCATGAAATTTTGATTATGAGTGAGTCAACTGTATTGAAATTCAACTACTCTTGATTCATTCGTACCCCCTACAACATAGATTTATAAGAATAGGTTGCAATGAGTATGAATACAACTCATAACATTCGAAATATGTTTGATTCATGCGCCTACTCATTCAGATTCATAAATTTAGAAAAATACTTATAATACTCATAAATGATTCAAGTGATTCGAATTATTAATCAAAATTTACAGTCTTAGTTGTTGTTGCATTTGCAAAAAAGAAGAAAGAAAAAGACAACGACAGCAAGCAAAGCAAACACACAACCTTCTAGTGAGTATTGTAGGGTTCGTACACGAACCATACTTATTTTGCGATTCTTGTAAATGTTGAGTAAAGGAGAGTCGAAATCAACAACATCATGCGTAGTGTTAAGTATGAGTACGATGAGTACTTCAAACTTTGAATATGAGTAGTATGAGTATGATATTAACATTAGTATGAACGCGTATAAGTATCAGAAATTCGGAATATGATTCGAATCTACTCATCTTTTTGAATACTCTTTGCTGATCTCTGATAGATACTGATAATCTTCGTAATCAATTTAGGCTAGAAGAATCTGGCAAAAGAATAAGATTCTCCTCAGCCCAGGACATGCGAGTGGCGTAATAGGCAACCTCAAATACATAGGTGAGAGGTAAACCTATGTACATATATTGTACGTGTATTGGTATCCAGCAGAGCTGTTCTAGCAAGTTCTTCAACTGGAAAATTTCCTGTCATATCCATGTAACCAAGACCCTTATTCAATTAAAACCGCAAAGAGACTTGATATAGAGAGCCACGGTATATAACAACCAGTTTCGACCTGTAGATCGCACCCAAAATAGATCTAATTGCCAATTGGTGGCCAGAGAAGGTAATAATGCTAGCAGTATGAGGTTCCTTAGACGGCATCAGTTCCGCAGCGTAACCCCAGCAATATTCTAGAAAAAAAATCCATAAATACTTACCACATGAAATGGTGGTTACGACTGGTCAATTTGTTTCTTTTTAGTATTAAAAGTTAGAGAACATTTCTAACTGTTCTCTACTAAAAAATTATCAAAAATTGTAGCATACTTATAGGTTGTAATATAACAAATATTTTATTGCCTACTTTTAGTTCACAATTAATTCAATATTGGAGTTATTTTTAAACTATTCAGTACAGCGCTTATTTTTAAAACTTTAATCTTTTAATTAACATTGGATTAGTTAATCATTTAACTTAAATCATAGCAAATTAATATAAAATATTTATTTCTCCGAAAACATCAGTAAAAGCATGATCTAACGCTTTTATTAAACAAGGTTTTGTAAATACTCCACCAATATTTGAAATGTTAAGAGATGGCATCTTCTATTACTTCTTTATCTCTTTTTTATTGTTGTTGTTGTAAGATTTGTTGTGAACTCATGTTTTAGTTTTATTTAACGATCATAATAACAGCTGAAAACAAGCGATACTAAAAAAATACATTTTACGCTTAATTTTGTAACTAAAAACCATACGAAGAAAAAATAGAAAGAAAACAACATAAAAGCCCATAACAGGAAGAGCCAGAGTCATAAGTTTTAGGCCCATTTTTTTTTCTTAATGTTTACTTTATAAGGTAATATTTAATAAAAACTGATGTTACATGATGACATGGCATCGTAATACAAAATGACAATAACAATTATTTCGTAGTTTTTATTTGTCTGTTTTGATGTGTAATAGAAATAAAACAATATTCATAAAAATGAAATTAATATAAAATTTTATTTTCATTTCTTTACCTGTTTTGCTGCAATAAATCGTCTAAAAATACTTCTCTTAATCAGTCAAACAAAATTACAGTGACTCGTACATGAGCACAGACTATTTCATCGCCCGTTTTCAACTGTTCATTTTACGTTTATTGTGTCTTTGAATAATGAAAACCTCTTTGGAAAACATTTGACAACCAAGTGACCATTTTGATCAAATATAGTCATCAGTTTGATGACTTTTTTCTGTCCTAACCACTAAAGAGACCAATGCAAGCTTGAAGATACATATGTAGCAATTAAAAAGGGACAATGAGAAGAGAGGCTATTCTGAATTTTGAACAAGATTTCGACTCAAATTTACAAAGCCTCCTCTCCTTTCTTATCAACAGCTTTCGCAGAAGTTGAGTTAGGGTAGTTTTAGCCTTTGGCCATGTATGCCAGTGTATCGTTCTGTGGTAGACTATCAAGACAGAAATGACAATTTCTCGTCTGAATTTCTTTGAATCAATTTTTGTAATGGCTCAAGAGCGTTACAAAGTAGTGTACAGAGTGTACGTCGTACACTTTATGTCTCCATGTGCAAGATTGCTCGTTGCGCGCACTTCATGCGTTTGTGGTTATCGAAATGAATCCATCAAATTCGACGTGAGTTATAATTCAATGCAAAAACATTTAAACCATATTTTAGACATGCAAAGCCATCGTTCAACGTCTCTCAGCATCACGCAGTAAGAGCCCGCTTAACGCTGCTCCGCTTAACGCTGTTTCAGTATTACGCTATAGTATTGGGATTCCCCTAAATCCCACGATGTATTGATACTTGTTGTATAAGTGTAAAAAGGAAACGGCCATACACCAACCAAAAGCGGTGCACTATATAGCGATGGTGTATACTATGAATCTTTTTCAACACTCTTTTGTTAGTCTGTCCAGAATAAAGATTCCAACTGTATTTTCCGAAGTCGCAATCAAAGTACGAACGCATCTTTCCTGCGTCACAGTTGATTTATTAGTTGCCTCGTTTAACGCTGTTTCGTTTAGCGCTGGAACTTATTGGAACGTATTCCCCGCGTTAAGCGGGGTCTTACCGTATGAATTTCGCTTAGACGGCTTTAAAAGCAAATGTCCGTCAAAGTGTTAATAATAATACTCTGCACAATGTGGCATGTTTAGCCAAACTGTAAATGGTAGTCTAGTAGGTAGTGTGTTGGCATATTAGACGTGACGCCACGATTCAAACCCCAGGTCAAACATCTCCAACAACAAAAAAAAATATGAAGAAAACTTTTATTGGGCGACTTCCACTCGGTAAAATTCTGGCAAAAACTCAGTAAATAAATACTTATTGCCATGAAAAAGTTTCTCAAAAACCTGTCGTTCCAAGATGACTTTAAACTGTAGGTTCCTTTACTCATACATACAATTAACAAACACAATATAAGTGATGTGAGAAGCTAGGTCGTAATCCAGACTGAAGGATTGTAATGACCACTTATGTGTATGTTGTATGAACCACTCTGCCACAATTAGTCTTAATCGATTTGGGTAAACCGAATGATTTTATAGGAAACAATGTCTTATCGGACGCAGTAATACCCAATGAAGTACTACCCTAAGTTCTAATCAAGGTTATCAACTTGAATTATTCTTTTATTTTTTATATTTCCTCGTTTATATATCCTACGATACTCGTATATAAAAATAAACAAAATAAAGGTAGTATATTTAGAATTCCTTTATAAAAGTAAACATTAATTTTATTTATAATTACGCCTATAAATATGTTAGATTTCTTATTGTTTTCCCCAGTTTAGATTAAATTCTCCGAATGCCATGTCTAAACGAAAACTATTTTATTGTATTGTATTGTTTCATTTATATTATTATTTAATATGTTTCTTAATGTCTCTTGGTTGTAAATCATTTAAAATTATTAATGGTGTTTTCTTTCTTTCTACAACAAACAACAACAAAAATATCAATTACGAAATGTAAACGAAAGAAACAAGAAAGCAAGCCAACAGACATCAATTAAAATTGTTTAGTTTTTTTCGTTCATTGTAATTAAATTTATTTTTAATTGATTTATTTCGTAATGTCAAGTTGGCGTTTTTTCTTTTATTTGGTTACAGAAAAGCAGCAAATTTTTTCAAAACAAAAACTAAAGAACGACTAAATTTTATTTTTGGGGTATTTGAAAGGGGACCCTGGTAATAAACTTTAAACAAAAAAATTATTTACACATTTTAAAATCGATTGGAATTTAAATAGTAAATACATACAAATCAGAGATCAGCAATGAGTATTCAAAAAGATGAGTAGATTCCAATCATACTTATAATTTCAGATATTTATACGCATTCATACTTATTTTAATATCATACTCAATACTACTCATATGCAAAGTTTGAAGTACTGATCATACTCATATACTTCACAACACATATTGTTGTTGTTGATTTCGACTCTCCTTTACTCAACAATTACAAGAATCACAAAATAAGTATCATTCGCGTACGAACACTACAATACTTACTAGAAGGTTGTGTGTTTGTTTTGCTTGCTGTCTTTGTCTTTTTCTTTCTTCTTTTTTTTTTTGTAAAAGCAACAACAATTAAGACTTTAAATTTTGATGAATGATTCGAATCACTCGAATCATTTATTATGAGTATTATAAGTATTTTTCTAAATTTATGAATCTATATGAGTAGGCGTATGAATCAGACATATTTCGAATGTTGAGAGTTTGATGTCAACGTTGTACTCATACTCATTGCAATCTGTACTTATAAATCAACGTTGTATTGAGTACGAATGAATCGGAGTAGTTGAATTTCAATGCTGTTGACTCACTCATACTTAAAATTTCATGAGTACTTATGAGTAGCGAAAAAACGATTCATTGCTGATCTCTTATACAAATACTTGCAATTGAAATAGAGAATATTCAACAAACATTTGAAGTTTTTTATCAATTTTTATTTGATTTTTAGAACTCACCGTAGTTTAGTGGGTAGTGGTTTGTCTTATTAGACGTAAGGCCACCGTTCAAACCCCAGGGCAGACATCTCCAATAAAGTGAAATACAAAAAAAAATATTTCTTCGCCTTTTTCCCTCAACAGATTTCTAGCAAAAACTCTGGGAGTAAAATAAAATTGCCATGAAAAGTTTCGCAAAAATCTGTCGTTCGAAGTCGACTTTAAACTGTAGGTCCCGCCATTCATGTGTCTAATTAACACATGTAGTGTGAGAAACTATGTCGCAAACCTGACTGAAGGGTTGTAATGACTAATTATGTATGTATGTACATATGTATTAGGTTTTTGCATTTCGCGTGTAATATGGCTTTCATATCCTAAAAAAAAATTCAAAAAATCTATTGTTTTCAAAATCTTAGTTTCCTTAGGTTTCTAATTTTTTAAACTGTTTTTGGAAACATTTCCAAGCATTTTAAGTTCCCAAGTATTGGCATCATTTGTTTGACTTATGTATGGGAGAGTTGAGAGTGTTGAATAAAAACAAAGTTTGCTAAACATGTAAATGACACATCTTTATGCACACATACACTATCTTTCCTTTTTTCAACATACACTCTAGCCCAAAGGAAATCTCATATCATTAATGAAATGAAACAGAGAAGAGGAACAAATAAAGAAAGAAATTTTGCTCTCTTAGACATGTTGTTATGACATAAACATATCAAGTTACATGAGAAGGGAAAAAAACCAACAACAGCAGCAACAACAATAACAATTACATACAAACAAAAACTAATTATAATATACAATAAAATATCTCGTTAATATCAAATGATAAACACGTAATACCAACCAATAGTTTGGCTACTACTGATTTGTATACGAGTATGTATCTTATGCTCTCTTCTCACATACACTACATATACTACGTACACATTCATTTGTTTGAAAAAAAGAAGAAAAACAGAAACAACAACAATACTTACTAATTATCAATTGCATTTTGTTTTTTTTTTTTTTCGTTATCATAATCTTGTTAATATGAGTTCTGTTGTTGTCATACCCTCTTTTTCATTTATTCCATTGAAACATGTATGAGTATGAGTTTGAATGTGTGTTTTCTTTTTTAGTTTTTATTAAATGAACGTGATTAAATGAGAGTAAACCTTAACGATTATTTGTTGTACCATAGCCCCTTTATGTTTACATTTGTTGTTCCTATCTTATCGGGAATGTAAAGAAGAAAATTCTTGTTTGTTTTTTTTTCTTTTTTTTGTCCAACAAACAAATGCTCAATCATTGCTAAGCATAACACAACGTAGTAGTAATACTGTGGTAGTACACTCAAAAAATGTTCGTATTTTTATTAAAAAAATAGTATTGGGAGAGTCAAAAGAAATTTATTTAAAAAAGAAAGTATTTTTTTAACTTCTGATAATATTTTAGATTTTTTTTATAAAAGAATTACATTGACTTTCACTAGAAATTGTAAATTTTTTTTTTTGCTTTTAACAATTTTTCCCATTCTTATAGTCGCTTCATAATTAGATAAAAAGGATCTACACATCTAATACCACAATCGGTTTATTGAGTCAAACGTTTGATGGTCGTTTAATTAGCTGAAATAGCGATATCAATTGGCCGCCAAGAAGCTGCGATTTGATATCGTTGGACAATTTTCTGGCGCCGATATCTGTATTGTGTTGCCGTATATCCTTTCTCTTTCTTCAGTTGCGCCTACAGCGTCAGTGGTCTGCATACTCACTTTTTGGCACAGATGGGGATGCGTATGGTCGATCTTCCCGCTCTATTTTCTTTTTCTCATCAGTTGCTCTGTATAAAGATTTTTCTGCTGGAGCCAATGCTGCAATTATGTTTTTGTGTGTTTTCCCTTCTCTTTCTTTCGGCATTTGCATTATTTTGCTTTTCTGTTATTAGAAGCTGTGCCTTGGACTTTCATCACAAAGCTTATGCTTCATACGCGAGTTCAACTACAGAGAGGGCTTTGCATTGGACATTGGCAAATAAATTGGACAAAACTGCCTTCCAGAAGTCATTTGCTGGTGTCTCTTCTCGTACCTACCCACAGACTCATGGAAATATATGCAGTGATGGCCCCACTATTGTTGATTGGTATGCTTCCTCTCCAGGTTAGAGGACGTGACGTCAATTAAGACAAGTACGGTACCAGGAGGTCGAATTGACCCCTCCAATTTATGTCAATTTTTGTTATCCGTTATGAAACATGTGGCTGCTCGTGTCGTCTGATTATTTACTCTTTTTTTTTTTGTTTCAATTTATAAACTAAGCAAGGTGGTGCAGCATATACAATATTGGTTTGTTGTTTTGTGTATAGTGCGAGAGGAGATTGATCTTTCAGTTCTACACTTTCACAAGAGCTGAAGATGCCCGAACTTCTCTTTGTTATATTCTCTGTCCTGGGGGAGCAAGTGACAATAGGCTTCTTGAGTAAATTACATAGCCCTGCATGGGTTGTGCAAATAAGATGCAGGCGTTTCCGAAGGCATTTTGCGCGCTGAACAGGAATCTGGGTCCTTAAAAATTAATCAGATTTACTTGAAAATTGTTAATCATGGGTTTTTGGGGTTGCTGATTATAGATCTTCATTCAGATTTAAAAAATTCAAAATGGCGGATCCAATATGGCTGTCAAGTAAATCTGATTAAATTTTATATACCTCGACCGTAAAGTTGATTAATATTTAAGGACCTCCGTAATGTGTTTCTTTTTCTCGTGCACCCCTTGACATAAACCCACCCCGTACTTTAAGGGTGCATGCAAACAATTTGGCTTTGGGCTCATTTTAAAGAGCAAAGATCAATTGTCAATTACTGACAAAAAGCGATGGTTCTAGCACGTCAGTGTTTAGCTCTACAAATGGCCAAAAACGCTATTTTTTGGGGTTTCAACCCCCTTTTTCTGGAAAGTTTTTGAGCCCAGATTCGTGTTCAGCGCGCAAATTGCCTTCGGAAAAACCTGGAGCACAAAAAAGTCGGAATTTGCAGGGTTGTGTTATTTAGAGAATGATTGGGTCTCTTAACTTTTTTTCTAATTTGAAAACAATGATGAAAATATTTTTACTTTTACCACGATTTAAACCTCAATTCTCCCCCTCCACCAATCTAGAATTTAAAATTTTAGTCTCAAGTTTTTCGATAATGTCTGGGTGTTCCAAAATCTTTCGTGGATTTCTTCTTTCTCGTCATCATAGCTTCTGCAGAAGTCTTTTAATATAATTATTTTCAGACAAGTTCTGTCATAATTTTTAGCTGCACCAACATCTGACGACTTCTAGTTCCAGCTTCAGGGCAAAGAAAGAGCAGTACAACTTGTGTACAACTTGTGTAGAAGATCGCGTGTGCATAGGAGTCAATCTACCGTTATAACTTAGTTCCTAAAAGGGATTCCAAATAAAATTAAATTGTCTTGGAACCCTGATTTGTCTAATCCATCTAGAGCGGGGTTATTTTAACCATTTTTGATATGTCGTTACCCATTTTGTTCCCATGCTCAAATATTCACATCGTGGTGACAATTGAATGTCTGCAGTAATCCTGTTTATTGACGTAACCTTAGTCTAGTAGCAAGTCTGCTGGCTTATTAGACGCCAAACTGTAGTCAAAGTATCAGATCAGACATTTCGAACAAAATAAAATATGAAAAAAATATTTCTTCGGCGACTTCCTCTCAGCAGATTTCTGGCAAAAATAAGTAAATAAAATTGCCACGAAAAGCTTTTCAAAAATATGTTGTTCAGAGTCGATTTTAAACTATAGGTCCCGCCACTTATAAATAAAATGAACATACGCCAAATGGCTGGTGTAAAAAACTAGATCGTAATCCTGCCTAAAGAGTTTTAATGACTAAATTATGTAAGTAATCGTGTTTTTTACAGTCAAAATTTCTTTGAGTGTAGCATAACACCTTATCATAACATGATAGAATCTCTAGTGTTAGCGTCTATAATTTCAAAATAATTATAATTAAGCGTCATAGCTAAGGGGGCCACTCTTTGAAAGTGGTGTGGACATAAAACCGAACACAATCGCGCCAACACTTTTCATTTCTATTGTACAATATCAAAGCCCCTGCCCTTGCTCTGTAAGAGCGAAACCAAAGTAAATGCAAAACAAGAAAATATTTTGTCGCAAATGAAAGTGATACCAGTTGGTGTTGCAGTTGATTTCATTCTTTTTTTGCAATTGTTGCTGCTGCTGCTGCTTCTGTGCATTATTATTATAAAGTTGGCCTTTAACTTTTTGTATGGTTAATATGTGTTTCTTGTTATTGTTGTTGTTGTTCTTTTTTCTATAGAATCTACATAAAACAAGGAGAGTATAAGTTAGTGTTGTTAGTAGTGATCACACATATCAACAGCGTCATGTTAAAACTTAAAACCCCATACACCAATACGATATGTATTGTATTGTATGTATGAGAGAGTATTGTGGGAATGCATATCTTTTTTGTATGATTTGTATAGTAACAGGAGAAGAAGGGGCCGCAGGGAGGAGGTGTATCAGTTTGGTTGATTATAAGTTTTTATTGGGTGTCGGGTCGGTCGTGTATTGGCTTCTTTGCTTTGGTTATCGACATTTTTCAAATTCTATAACAATCAGTTAATATTTATCGTTGCCTTAGTTGACACCTGTTCTACAAATTGTATCCATAAAGTTATTAATGTAACGAGTACTACGAGTATTATTACCATAATCGTTAGCATACAATAACATAAAGTTGGCTAAAGTTGTTGGTTGAAGCAGCGAGCAACAAGAGATCATATTTTTGCATTTAATTGGTGTGTTGTTGGGAAGAAAAAAAAACAAAAAAGTGAAACAATTTTTTGTTTTTATTTTATTTATTTTTTTTTATAATTGCCCGCCCAAACAAGTTTCTTAGTGAATAAAATAAAGTTGAACAAGTTCTACCCATTTTTGTATTTTTTTTTTATGTCATATATCGCCTCACATATGAATTCTAACTTTAATTTCAACTTGAAATTATGTGAGTGATATTGTGCAATATTTGTTTGTCGTACTGTGAGAAGTATTTGCAAGAAAAAAAAAGAATTTTTTTAAAATTTTTGCTAAAAAATAACCAAAAAAAAAAGTATGAAAAAAATTATTATACCCAGTTTAGTGGATACATACGGTCTAATCAAATTTTGGGATTTCGATTGTGGCATTGATTTGGTAAGTTTTCCAGTTAAAATCGCGTAAATGACTTCAAAATGCAAAAAGTTTTCTTTTTTGAATTTATTGTGAAACAATTATGTAAAGTATTAGACATCATTGGCTGTGATCTGTTCCCATCTTATCATACATACACACAGTTACTAAAGTAGACATACGGTTAAAAAATTGCCGAAATTTTTTAACTAATCCGTTTTCGTTGGAAATCTTTATAGTTTCCTTGATGCAAAGACAGACGGTCTTTTGCATTGGTTAAAAAATTTCTGAAATTGAACTGAATTGTGGTCCTGCACAGGCCCACAAAGATATGCATCCGATTTACAAATTTCTGACCCAATGCAGAAGACCGTCTTAAAATCGAGGAAAGGTGTCAGACAATTACAAAGATTTTCAACGAAAACGGATTAGTTAAAAAATTCCCGAAATTTGTTATCCGTATGTATACTTTTGTGGCTGAGTGTACGTGTTTATTGCAGAAAAAGAACTCCTTTTTTGTGATCAATAACGGATTAAGCCTATTTCACATATACATACACACATTTATAATTGTTCAGGATTACAGCCTAGCTTCTTACGCCACTTATGTTGTGTGTGTTAATTTTATACAACAACAATCGAACGACAGATTTTTTAAGAAACTTTTCAAGGCAATTTTATTTACTCTCAGGGTTTTTGCCAGAAATCTTCTGAGAGGCAGTCACCGAAGAAATATTTTTTCATATTTTCGTTTTGATGTCTGACCTGGGGTTTGAATCGAGGGCCTCATGTCTAATAAGCCAACACACTACCTACTAGACCACGGCGACTTGACGTCGTATATAAAGATTTTTATTTTGTATTTATGTTCCGAACTGTCTATTATGATCTAGATCTGAACCATCCTGATCTTAGTTTAGATAACACAGAAAGTAGGGACATTCTACGTATTTCAGTTTGTCTTCTAGGCTTCTGGTAATTCTGGTTGTCGAAATATTGCTGCAATGCAGCTAAAAAAAGGAGATAAAACGCTGCCCTGACATACAGACATACTAATTTGTAATATAACACATCCTACAAATCTTATTAACTCATGGTTTAAAGTAGTCTCCGAAACTTATTCATGGTAATTTTATTTCCCCTCAGAGTTTATGCCAGTGGTCTGTTGAAAGATATTCGCTGAAGATATGTTCATAATTCGGTTTGTTGGAAATTTCTGACCTGGGGTTTGGACTGTGGCCGCACGTCTGTTTAGACAACACACTACCCTACCTACTGCTCTACGGTGACTACACGTATACTGTTCTTAAATAAAACATGTTCCAGTGCTTCCATTATGTTCTTATCAGAACTTTTAGAGGGCAGAAGTGTTAAGATTTGAACTATAACTGGCCTCACAACATATGTACTGTTCAGTGTGAAATACTGTTTATAAAGACTGTTGCTGTAAGTACCCAGTGCCATTGAGTCAATACATACCCATTTTTACTGATAGTAAAGCGGCCATTTGATACTTGGAAAGTTTGAAAGCCACATCAAAAATTTTCAACGAATCCTAAGTGTCTCTGGATGAGATAGCAAAACATTCAGCATTTATCTTCATATGGGTTCCTGGACACGGGAAATATTGAAGGTAGCCACAAAGATAGTACACTTGCAAAGGCGAGTACAACAGGATATTCAAATAAATTCATACGCGAGTTTAGCATTCCCCCACAGAGGGGCATAAAAATGCACACACACACACAAACTTAATTCATTTTACAAAGAAAAGATGGGGTAGTAAACTAATTCACACTTTTATAGATACCAGACAATTCTCTTTATATACCAGAACCCATTGTAGGGACCTCATATCAAGATACATACATCCGCCCAAAACCTATTAATATCTTCGAACGATTTCTGCAGATGGCTCTAAAGGAGAAGACTGAACATGTTCTTTTTCATTGTCTAGCACTTGGAAATCTTAGCCAAAGGATTCTGGTGCATCTAGAATTTATTGAAGGGAATGTGTCTAGCTTTAGGTTTTTTAAATGAAATCCACAGCTTCACTAAACTATAAAAATAATTGAGAAATTCCAACCAGAAGATGTAGATTATTGATGAAGTCGCCGTAGTCTAGTAGGTAGTGTGTTGGCTTATTAGACGCAAAGCCAGGGTTCGAGCCTCAGGCCAGACATCAAAGACAATATACAGAAAGTATTTTTCGACGACTTCCTCTCAGCAGATTTCTGGCAAAAACTCTGAGAGTAAATAAAATTGCCATGAAAAAGTTTCTCAAAAATCTGTCGTTCGGAGTCGACTTTAAACTGTAGGTCCCCACCATTCATTTATAAAATTAACACACACAACATAAGTGGTGTGAGAAACTAGGACGTTGTACAATGGGTCAATTCGACCTCCGGGTTCTGTACTTGTCTTAATTGACAAGTACACGTCCTCTAACCTAACCTAACCTATAGATAAGTGATAGTATATAGTTACTATCGGTATTACAATGTGACCTTTCAGAACCTAAATTAGCTTAGTTTTTTAAAGCCATCAACAATTAAACCTAATCAAATCTGCAATATATGGCTGAGCGTTTAGATATTGGAATAATAGAGCTTCGTATGTGAACGTATTGCGGTATTCGGTATAGGTTAAGTAGTGCAATCATTCTTTGCAAGATATGCCTTAACCTCTTATTTAATACTTTCGTTGAAACTTTTGCACTTTGCTGCAACAATTAAATTACCTCGGTCGTAGCAAAAATCTATTCAAAAATTATTATGTGGGGATTATAGGGTATTTGTATAGTCATCCTTAGTCGCCAACGAATTTCTGGAGTGTTAAATTTTGATTAAAATGTTCTATAGGTCAGTTAATTGTTAATTAAATGTTCAATAAGTAGTCAAAAGTAATCATAATTACCAATCACTTCTTGAGATATGTGTTTCAAAAAAAGTTGCATCATTTCTACCTTTGATTAGATGACTGTCTCCCTTGTGTTGAAGGAAATGTTGTGAAATTCTTGTGTGTATTTTTCAATATTTTTGAGAGAAAACAAACAAAAAATAGAAAATCGTTAATTGTTTAAAGTTAATGAAATTTGTTGTGGTCATTAGTAAATCATTGAATGTATTTTGTTGGTAATTAATCAAGAATTTCTGATAAGATTACCTACGTTGAAGTAGTTTATCAGTTTAATTAAATATTAAGAGGCAGCAATAAATCAGACAAACATTTGAAAAAATTCTTAAGAATTTTAAAAATTGATAAAAAAAAAGGAATTTAAATAGGCTATGGATCACAAAAGGTTAATATACCCTGATATGTTACAATCTTTTTGTAGTGCCTTATATACAGTGATGTGAAAAATAATAAGGACAATGCCCACACAAACATTCATTATATTTAAAACCGAATAAAAACTCGAAAATTCTTTCTTGTTTCAACGATAAAGTACTTCAACGTAGGTAATCTTATCAGAAATTCTTGATTAATTACCAACAAAATACATTCAATGATTTACTAATGACCACAACAAATTTCATTAACTTTAAACAATTAACGATTTTTTTTTGTTTTCTCTCCATTAATATTTAAAAATACACACAAGAATTTCACAACATTTCCTTCAATACAAGGGGAGACATCTAATCAAAGGCATAAGTGATGCAACTTTTTTTGAAACACATATCTCAAGAAGTTATTGGTAACTGTGATTACTTTTGACTACTTATTGAACATTTGATTAACAATTAACTGACCTACAGAAAATAACACTCAAGAAATTCATTGACGACTAAGGATGACTAAACAAACACCCTATAATCGCCACATAATAATTTTTGAATAGATTTTTGTTACGACCGAGGTCACATTTAGTTGTTGGAGCAGAATGCAAAAGTTTTAACGAAAGTATTAGGTAAGAGGTTAAGGCATATCTTGCAAAGAATTATTGCACTACTTAACCTATACCGAATACCGCAATACGTGCTAAATATTCACATATGAAGCTCTATTATTCCATTATCTAAACGCTGAGCCATAAATTGCAGATTCGATTAGGTTTAATTGGTGATGGCTTTAAAAAAACTAAGCTAATTTAGATTCTGAAAGGTCCCATTGTAATACCGATTGTAACTATATACTATCACTTATCTATAGGTTAGGTTAGGTTAGAGGACGTGTACTTGTCAATTAAGACAAGTACAGTACCCGGAGGTCGAATTGACCCATTGTACAACGTCCTAGTTTCTCACACCACTTATGCTGTGTGTGTTAATTTTTTTCTACATGAGTGGTGGGACCCCTACAGTTTAAAGTCGACTCCAACCTACAGATTTTTGAGAAACTTTTTCATGGCAATTTTATTTACTCTCAGAGTTTTTGCCAGAAATCTGCTGAGGAAATAGCCGAAGAAATACTTTTTGTATTTTGTTTTGATGTCTGGCCTGGGGCACGAGCCCTGGCTTTACGTCTAATATGCAAACACACTACCTACTAGACTAAGTCTAACTTGAGTTGTGTTTCGATGGCGTAGACTAATGCTTGGAAAATAACAGCAAGTTTCAGCATGGGCTCGGAATATATTATTTTGGGACCAAACGCCCACGCTTTTGTCCCTATATCTGTCTTCGACTCATTCGTATGCCACAGAGCCACATTGCAAAGCATTTCCCATTACTATTCCCTTTGTGAACATGATATAAAAAAGAAAACTTGATCTCTGACCCTCCAGAAAGGTTATCATTAAAAATGAACACCATGGCCACCGCAAGAGAAGAAATTAATGACTAAAGTTCCTCACCTTTACACCGAATACAAAAAACAAATACATTTTTACATATTGTGTTGTTTGTAGGGAACGATAAACTGCAACCCTACTATTCTAGAACCTAGGCCGATCACCTGCTTAGCTGTAAACACTTAGTGAAACTGAAATAAAACAAGTGAAAAAAGTTTGCCAGTTTGAGAAAAGTAATGCTAAATAAAGTCTTCAACTGAAAAATAATAGATTCTTTACACTGTGCTTGATGCTACAAATTCTTGATAATGTGTGAAGTATGCTACAGATATATATTTTACAAATGTAACCTGAAGTATGCTTTGATTTCATGTGTATTATGAAAGCCTTAAAATATGCTATAGATCATTGGAAAACTATCTAAAAAGACAATCCTGTACTAATAAGTCTATGAGAACGTCTATATTTTATTATGATAACTGTTCTATGCTGCTTGAGAAATATACAGGATTTCTTAAATAGAAAAATTAAATTCTTTAGAATTCATTAAAACTACTGCATTTACGAGTACTTTTTAACTACATTTGTTTCACAGTTTCATATACTTTACCGTACATACATACATATTTACACTTGTAGTTCTTCGAAATTCAATTATGATACCATAACTACAATAGTATTCCATTACTTTTGCAAACTTATTTGGTTTTAATCCCCTAATTATTTTGGAACTGTAATTAGAAGATAAAAATATTAGAAGAGTTCTTTACGTTCTTTTAAAAAAAATCACAATTTATTATACAAGTGCATACACCTCAACCATAAATTTTTACTTTGAAATGCAATAAAAACTCGAAACAAACAAAAAGAGAGAAACTTATTTAAATTTTCTTTTTCTCTTTTGCAGTCTCAACAAATCCGTGCCGTTTCAAGTCCATCCCTAACCACAGATAATAATGGCTCAGTTACAGCAGCAACAAACGACAATAATAACCTTGTCCACCAAAGAGTACCATCTAGTAATTCCTCGTATATCACAGCTAGTCATGAAGATTGCCGAACTGCCCCCACAACTACTGCTAATGCTGCCGCCGCCGCCGCCACCTCCTCCAATACTGCCTCACAAAATGTTGGCGTTTTACAAAAATTTAAACGCACTTTAACCAATTTCAACAGCAAACATCAACAGCCAGCCGCCACAAATCAAATGGCTGTCACCACTGCAGCAACGTCTTCGGTTGCAGCAACAACGCCATCAGACTCTTCTTCTGCATTTCTAATGGCCGAAGGCGAAATGCAAACGGATATTACAGATGGCTGCAGTAGTAGTGGTGGTGCTGGTGGTACAAGTGTTGTCAGTAATAAATATAGATTTGGTCCTTTGGTCTGGCGTACATCTAAGGAGCGTCGCAAAACGAAATATAATCGTCGTGACAAATGTAATAGCGGCGATTCAGGCATACAAATTGAATTAGAAAATGATGAACAATTTGCCAGAGTTTTGGCGGCCAACGGCAACGGTGGTAACGTGATCATGAATGTAACAGCCGCTACGGCCTCAACTGCTGGTAGTGGCAGTCTATTTAATAGGAAACAAGAAGGAATGGTAAGTGGAAAATATATCAAATAAATCTTAAAGTTTTAGGTTAAGTTTAAGTATCTTTAAAGTAACAACTTAAAGTATGTCTTAAAAGCTTTGTAGGGTATTTCGGAGAATTTGTAATTATAAAGGAGTTTTTAGAGAATCTTTTTATGCAATTATGTAATGAGATTAATAACTTTTTTATTTTTACCTTAAATCAGGCAGCAAAATTTTCTTTAAATTCATAGGTTAGATTAGGTACGATCTGTACCAAGGGTATTATAACCACATGGATTCAAGAAACGCTGCCCATGAGATTGCTATATGACACGAAACTGCTATGTCGCTAAGCAATAGAGTTGATTAAGTTGTAATTATAAATTAATTCAAACGAACCTCTTGCGTTGTCTAATATCAATGAACGATCTGTTCTGCATCAATCTTAAACAGTTTCATTCATTTTTATTTATTCCTTTCCCTTTTTTAAAGAAAAATAAGAGCTTTCAGAACACATATGTATTTCCTCGTCCTATTATTTATTTAGCATTGCTTCCACATCCTTTCTTACTGTTCAGCTTTTGGTAGAAAAAGATTGAGTATTTTGGCAATGGGTTTCTTTAAGGCTTTAAATAAACATTCTGCCGAAAGGCAATATTCAGGCTATCCTAAGGATATTTATTTATTTATTAATTACAATAATTATATCCTAATTATATACGAGCGAAGTAACTTGACTATTTGCTCGGTGTAGTGTCACAGACCAAAGTCTCTGGTGGGAATCGAACCCAAAACCCTCACGCTAATAGTCTAGCACACTACCCACTAGACTACCAGGGCACCCTATCCTAAGGTTAATCATGAGATTATGTTTAATCCCCTCGCATCTTTACTTTCAGTCTCCTCTGCATTCGAATTGATTTACTTTCATCCTTTCACCTTCGTGTGTTTTTTGTATTTGCCTAGACTAGACTACCTCCTTTCGGTTCCAAAAATTAGGTTTTTCTGTTAAGATTTTAATTCGTTTACCATGGGAAAAATCCTAGAATGATAGGGTTGCCAACTTCCATTGCCAATAACCAAGCCCATCTGTGAAAAAAAATCCTTTATTATCTGTAGTACGCTTACTAAAGCGACTTTAACATACTACCTATAAGACGCGCCATAGTCTAATAGGTTGGCTTATTACACGAGAGCCCGTGGTTCAACTCCTGGCGGGTTACTCTCTATTGCGATGAGAAAGCAAGTTCGATGCGTAAGTTAAATGCGTTAAGAGTACAATTTGGTACTCTGTATCGCTTACGCAAAAACTTTCGCAAAATTAGTTGAAAATGACGCCAGATTTGCGCAAGAGATGCGTAAGAAAATACGAAAGCGCAATAAAGAGTACCAATTATTCAATTACGTACCCATTTTCTTTTCGCATTGCAATAGAGAGTAACCCCCCTGGTTTAGACATCTCAACAAAACGTAATATGAAAAAATATTTCTTTCGACGACTTTCTGAACTTCCTATACTTAAAACTGTTGTGGTACGAGCCCAATCAGCCATCACTATAAAATATTTAGAAGATTCAAAATTATTTATAACTCTTCAAATATGTAGGCAGTATTATTGTTCCTGCTGCAGAGGCTTAAAACAGGCTTTAAAATATTCGTTTTAATAATTTTATTTTTTCTGCCAATTTTCTATACTCGAAAATGCTCTGTTATCATCAATACCAAGCATTTTTATGATTGAATATCTCTCCCGAATAGTTGAACTTTTAAATGAATTAAGTCTTAATGAAGCTCGCGTAGTAATTTTCAAGTGCTTAAAAACACCCATAAATATTATTTTCGTTTTTAAATTAAAACATCCTACAGATATACTAAGTTTCTTTAGCACTTATTAAACAGTTGTAAGGTCTTCTTTAGGTATTTTTAAATCCATTTTTTTAAATCCATTTTTAATTATTTATATCTCTGCAGAACTCTTTAAGAGTACGCTCTGTGCGCCGCACCAATTCTGCCAAAGTTAGTACCATCATTGATGAGAACCCGTCAACAACAGCTCAAACAACCAAAGCAAATATTTTAAAACGCATAGACATGCATAATGAAAGAGAAGCACCCGAATCTTTGCCAACACGTTCGCTAAGCCAGCCAAATGGCCTAGAGTCATGTGGCATGACACGCAACGATTTGGATGACAGTGACAGTGATAGTGTAACCTCACACGAAGACGGTAAATATAAATTGTTAATTAAACTACATTCCTTTTTTTTATTTTGTTGGTTTTTATTCTTTTTATGTTTCTATTTTATGTTTTAAATTCTCATTTATTGCTTTTGTAAAAATAGTTTTAAAGGTTAAAGTACAACACACACACACACACACATGTTATTGATTTTATTATTGTTGTTGTTCTTTTTTCCAATTTCAATTGAATTTATAGCGTCCAACTATTATCCCATTTATGCTGAAGTATTGTACAATTTCACTGCTGCCGGACCCCAGGAATTGGGCTTAGAGAAGGGTACATTAATTGAAATACTACGTAAAGAAATTGGTCCGTGGTGGTTTGGTCGCATTAAAAAAGAGGATGCCAGTCTGGTGGAGGAAATATTAGATCCTGAATTGGGTTGGTTTCCCAAAGAGTTTGTACGTGTCATACATACACCTGAAACAGATTTCTTCTATTTGCAACACATGGCCGAACAACAACAGCACGAACAGCAGCAACAACATCAGCAGCTGCAACAGCATCATCAACAGCAACAGCAGCAGCCAAATGACACGACCCATATAAGTCATCATGAATTAACGGAGAATAATTCTCAAATAGGAAATCAAACAATGAATACATCATCAAGTGCTCCTTGTGCACTTGTCAATTGCAGCACCAGCACCGGCAACAGCAATTGCATTGGAGATGATAATTGTAATACCACCGTAATTGATCAGCATAATGTCACAACTATTGTAATTGAATCATCATCATCAACGTCACCACCATCCTCAACGGCCATAACTGCAAACCATTTTGTGGACATAGAAAGTAGTAAAGCATCTAATGATGCCACATCATCTACATGCCTAACAGTGCACCACACCACCTCGAGCAATGGTGGCAATGGCAGTGGTCAGGCAACAATTTTATCCACATCTCAAAGCCTTAATGTCATAATGGATAGTGCCGACATATTGCGTAGAAGTGCTGTTAAAGAACTATTGGATACGGAAGTAAATTATGTGAAATTATTAACCTCAATATGCGAGGGGTAAGTGAAGTTTCCATTTTTCCCAAATATTTGTAACATGTTTTAAGGCAGCACTTGATTTATTTTAAATTTTTTTCTCCATTTTCAGTTACTTGCCTGCCATGAGCAAACGTATCGACATCTTTTCACCCAACAGTATACGTTTAATATTTTCAAATATCACAGCCATTTATAAATTTCAACGTAGATTTTTGGATGCTCTACGGAAGGGTATCGAACAAAATCAAGTTGCCAAAGTTTTCTTAAAAATGGTACGTTTTTTAAACTTTTGCTGAATGATGACGTATGTCGGTGTAATTTAATTAATTTTAAAAAGCCTTGCTTACACATTTTATTTAATTATTGCAATGTAATTAGAAATTATATTAGAATTAATACGAGCTAAGTGACTAAAGCTAGAACTAGCCGAACGTTCACAGACCCTACGTTC